>JZLH01S0123564.1:2346-23840 GCA_001188425.1 Eucidaris tribuloides
ATATGTTTGTGTATATGTCAGGGATAAGACGATTTGAAGAAAGTTGAAGAATGTTTAATATTTATTTTGAAAACATAGCGTTAATGACACCAATCAGTCATATCTGTGTACCAGGCTACTTGACCCATGTCCCGCTCAATGGCTTAAATTCCTTTTTCAAGTATCTACCTTGGCAATCATCCGATATGCCAAGAAACTTGCAATTGTTGTATGCCTCGTTTTCATTTATTGACAATCTATAAATATCATGAAATATGTCAGTATATTTATATCAAAGCTGCATGGAAAGAAAGGAGAAAAATTCAAAATTTCACATAATTATATAACGTAAACTTATTTCTAAAGAAAAGAACAAAATTGTACAATATTGCTTTTTATTACAGTTGTATTTTACGCTGTAAATAGCATTGTGTATAGTTGCAAGAATTGCCACAATGAATATTTTAATTGATAATATAACCTATTATCAATTATCAGAAGTTAAACAGCGGTGGCTTCATAAGCAGGGACAAAATAGATAAAAAATTAAATCGGCTGTTGTGTAAATGTAAGTGCCAACAAATTTTTTTCTCAGTAAGTTACGAATATTTTACTCTTTGACTTCAGAATCTCCGATGAATTTAACGCTTATAGTAGAATCAAATTAATACCATTTTATGGTGAAGTTTAATGAGCAATTTATAACATGTATTTGTTTAAAAGTGTGTTTTTTTTTCATTACTTTTCATTATGTCGGTGGTTGTAATACTCTATCGCACGCAATTTTACAAACTCAAAACAGCACTTTTTAAATGACTATATTTATTCAAAAAGATACAAAATACGAGGCCACGATTGTTGAAAACAGTATGTCTTTAAGTTTTATATAATATGACCTCTGATTGATATCGTTATCACCTTGCTCTATAATCTTCTAGCAAATTAACGTACGCCCTGATAATCACAATTAAGTGTAACATGCTATACGACGAATGTTGACAAGACACATGCAATTTGTATGGGTCATTTCATTTCAATGCGCTCGATATTTGTTCTTCTCTTCGTAAACGTATTATACATGAAGGTTTGAATGTGTCGCAATGCAAGTTGGCAATGGGCGTTTCAATTTTACTCCGTGAAAAATCTACACGGTAAAGAGCTGAATAAAGCCGTGGAAGAAACCTAAGAACCTAAGAAGGATTTACCAAGTCCGCGGGGCATCTGCACTACTAATAATAGAACACCAGAATAGCTGCAGATGTATACTGTACTATTATTATCGTCCCTGCAATGTTCTTCTATAGTTTGCTTGTGGTAACAAGCTCTCTTAATACGAGTATAAAGGAAATTATTTTATCTTTCGGGTGGTTTGGGTGGTGAGTTTTTAGATATGTGAGGCAATTAGGCCCTACGGTTCGAAAAATGGCCGACACAGCTTATTTTTTTTCTTCAAATGATAACATTACTGTTAAGAGGGGCGCCACATTATAAACATGGGATGGAGTGAAAACACGACTTTGTTGTTCATCATTTAAAACAAAATAGTTTTAAGTGCATGGTGTCACTCTGATAAAGATCATTAGAAATTGTTTTCCCCATAAAACATAACGGCAGCTACAATGCGTAGTTTCTAAAGTTATTAAATCCATTTTGCATAAAAAATGAGTTATTGATATAAGTACGTTTTTCATGAATGTAGAATAAACGTTGGAGCCCAGTAAAAAGGAATTAATCTTTCATGAATTTAGTTCCATTTTTTTAATAGGCGTGTGTACAAACGCAGGCAAAGAATTTTTTCCAAAGTCACTGAACGATGGATTTAAAGGGTTGCGTGGCAAAATGGAGATTTCAATTATTACACTTTAAATATTGTGTTATTGTTGGAAAAATGAGATGCATAAGCATAATATTACACGTATACTAAAACTAATCTGAAGTAAAGAATCAAGTTGTTATACAGTTCACAAGAATTACAAATTTGTCGCGATGGTTAGTTTATCTAAATTGAATTCAGTTATTATAAACTGAATCAAATTGAATTGAAACTATTAATCACTAATTACACAATCTGCCTCAAAATCTTCATGTGTAAGGAATGTAGGTATGGATCACATTGCACTTATACAGATTATTTTGGTTGCTAAACGAACGATGCATACAACTGAAGATAGAAGTTTCATTCAAATCATAAGATTTTTTTTTATCGATGATATCATTCATTTTGTTTCCTAGAATCTTCAGGCAATGTGCAATTATTTTGTTTGTCAGAGCAGCCACATTTCACTCGACTGGATAACTAATAACAAACATTCTCCAGTTTTTCATTATCTATAATAATAGTTTCACATATGAAATGAGTACAATGTGCCTAAAGCATTGGTTTGTTATGATTCGAATATTTGGGTTTAAATGTAATTTAAGCCCAGCGTGATATACTAATTAAAATGACACGGTTTATTTACATCTATTTGACTGTTTTGCCATCTCAATTAACGGCTTAAGGCTGGAACGATTTTACGTACTCAACAAAACTTTTATCCAGCATTTGTAATATAAAACTGATATGATATGTATATAAATCTGGAGTCTCCACAAGGACAAAAAATAAATAATTCCTTTCCAGGCAAAAGTAGGCTTAAAAGGAAGCCTTCAAGTACTTTAACTTTGGTTTAAATACGGATAATAATACACACACAAAATGCACGGACTTTTCATTTAAAATTATTCGACTAAAACTCGGCAACAATAATCGCGTTTGGATAATTGCAAATTTTATATAAGTCTATCTAAATGTATTACTAGAAAGGCAATCAAGTAAAATAGTCAATCCCATGTTACATATCCGTGTTTGACTCTATAAGTCTACATCTATAGTTTCTCGAGATTCAATACAAGTATACGGGTTTATACGCTTAGATATTTGATAGTTTGATGTTATTTAATTGCAATGAAATGTGATTAAAGCAAATGAGAGAAGTAAATCATTTACTTCTGTCATAATTTAATAGATATTCAGTGTAAGTTTTATAAGAGTACATGGAAAAAATGTTTGTGCAATTAACTTCATTAACACCAAGATTTTACACTCTCAGAAAAAGGGTTCAATTTAGCACCATTTTGTCACAATAGCGACACGATTTAACGTGTGCTTATAGACACCATTAAGGGTATTTGATGGCACTCTTTTCAAGAAAATGGTGCCATTTTTCACCTTTATCATCAGAATGGTGTTGAAGAGCACCAATAAAGGTGTCTCTATTGTGACAAGGCTGCATTGGTCACCTTTTTGATACCCTTTTTTCTTAGAGTGTACGCTTGAGTTCTATGAAATAAGTTTATGTCGTGCAGTTTCGATATGTTACTAGAGGGCCAGTGAAATGTATAGGGTTTGTATCTGTCATAAATACGAGGTTATATATTAACTTTATGAATACGTTTTGACTTCTTAAATTAGCAAATCTGTGTTTGAGATCTAGAGAAGATCACTTAATAGCAAATTCGTGTTAAAGCAAAAGTCACTACAAAATTTACTGACAATTTATTGACTTGAAATAAAGTGAAAAGAAATAGGTTAAAATGAAGTTAATTCCAACAGTATGTAAGTTCTCCATCTGGACTAGATAAAGATTCAAAAATTAAAATGTATATCTTACGGTATATATTTTTTTATATATAAGATGCAAATATGAACAATATAGCCAACTAAAACACCAAGGCCAATTAATGGTTCATTGCCACTCAATGAAATAATTACTATCAATGGGGAAATGATGCGCTCGATTTATGAATTTCCATTTCTATTTTATATCATTCTTGCACTACTACTACTACTTGTTTTTATTGAGGTTAAATATATGATAATTATACGCAGTAATCTTACATCACGAGGATCACACCTAAATTAAGCTACAAACAAAATAGTATGTAGTAGTTGTCACACTTCTAAATACGTTCAAATATAAGTCAATCAATAAACTGTCGTCTAATAAGCACACATCAGAGATTAAAGTTTATAGTTGTTCGTATCATACTTACCATAAAACTATTAAGCATCTGTCGCTTGAGCCATCTTCTTTATCGGTTAATTATTAATATCTCATCCATCCAAACGAATATACTCCAAAGAAAAAATCGATGAAATACGCCCAGGTTGTCAAACTTACAGGCCGGTCCAAAATATTTCGTCCCACTTCAAACTATTCTGCTCATAGTCCTAGCACTCCTCGACACTGGGGAAACTAATATTAAAATAACTTTAGTTCCTCATTCGCATATTTGCCCCTTTTGGCTTAAATCCAGATTTACATTCAGTAACATGGTGGTGCTCACATGCAAAATTCGAACGAACAATTATGCTTTTGAAATTTGGGAGCGCTGGACCGCGTAGCAACAACAACAAGTGTTTTATTTAGAATACACAGCATGTCGCGGGCAGACTACGGCATAGTGTACATTGCAATCAGAAGCACCCTTTACTTCAGAAGTCAACCATGTCTGCTACATCTCACGCCCCCATTCATATCAACACACGCTATCGTATAATCTGGTGCTGCTCTGGAGTCGCACTCCCGCCTGTACCCATTCACATTATCCTGAAAACAGCGTGTTAAAGTCATAGAAATGCTCGTTCCAAATTGTTAGCCCAATTCACATCAAAATTTAGTTTTTCTTTGTAGTCGCCATGGCGTTGCCTTCTGGTGCGCAAAATGTTGTATGTGACATACATTTTGGTCATTAAATGGAGATTAGTGAACACTTTTCAGATGTATATGTTCTAATTTCTTACAAACTACATACATGGGAATGATGAGGATGAGGAGAACGACAACGGCGACGACAACGACGATGATGGTGATGATGATGATGATGATGATGACGAAGATGATAATGATGAAGAGGATGACGACAGTGATGATACTGATGATCATAATCTGGTGATGATGATGACGACGACGATGATTATAATGACGACGACGACAACAACAATGATGATGATGGTGGTGGTGATGGTGTGATAATGATGGTAGTGAAAATGATGATGATGATGATTATTATAAGTAGTAGTCGTAGTAGTCGTAGTAGTCGTAGTAGTAGTCGTAGTAGTAGTAGTAGTAGTCGTAGTAGTCGTAGTAGTCGTAGTAGTCGTAGTAGTCGTAGTAGTCGTGGTAGTAGTAGTAGTGGTGGTGGTGGTGGTGGTGGTGGTGGTGGTGGTGGTGGTGGTGGTGGTGGTGGTGGTGGTGGTGGTGGTAGAAGTAGTACAGTAGGAGCAGGAGTAAGAGGAGGAATATGACGAGAAAAAGAATGTTCATGAGGAAACAAAACTTACCATCAGACCATTGGCACCTCTTTTTCGACATTTCGTTGCAGTCTTTTCAGGACGCCATTACCGACATGCACTCCAATTAAATCCAGGGACAGAATGGCGGATATCGCTAACAGAAGTATGGTCTTCATCTTTTTACATGTAAGATGGCACGCGGTCCCTAAAGTTCTGCTGATTTAAACACAACACATAAAGTAAGTCCCTCTTTTTCAAAATACCATAACTTTTTAACAAAATAACTGAGCAAAATAATTTGGCAGGAGTGTTCCTGTACTCATAGACTAAATTAATAATCTTATGTGTGAAAATGTGATAGATCCGTCAGGTCTTGCATGAGTGAGCAGTAATATAGGTAATGTCACTTTTCAACATATCAATTTCTAAGCTGATCCTTTTACTTTCTTCATGGTCTAGTTTTGCAACACAATGGTAAACTGGAACTAAAAACGTCGTTTTTGGCACATTTTTTGCCATTGTAACAAATCTACAAGCTTTATATACTATTTGACACGAGATTTATGATAATCAAGGTTTCTCTTTAAGGTTAGATCAAAATATGTAACGAAGTCAATGTTATGACCGCTGAATTGAGTCTAAAAACTTCCTTTTTGGTAAAGAAAAATCTGCGTTGAAGATCCCCGTTTTTCTCATTTTTTTTTGTCTGACTTTGCCGCTTCATAAAATAAAAGTGCACTATCTATAAATATTGGACAGATGAGTGTTTGTGGTGGGAAGGCTGAGGATTCTAAAAAATGTAAAATCAAATTTTATTAGCTAGGAGAAGGCCCGCGGAATTGGAAAAAAAAAAAAAATCAGACGACCATTTTCTCTTAATCTTCGCAGCCTTTATTATATGCGTTTCGAGTGTTAATGTCTACCGTATTTTATGTTTACTCGTGTTCCCTGATTACTTTTGTGCTTTTTATGAGATTGGAAATAAGATGAATTTTGGATGAATTGGAATTTAGTGTGGAATGTAAACATAGACACGCTCCTACACAGTGCGGCGTGAGGTCAGTAGTGCATGACCAGTGCCCTATATAACCTCGTATTTCTCTGCGCAAAAGAGGAGCGTTTTCTGTTGCTTAAGAAATTGATATGATTCACAGGGGTAATGGGGAGATTTGTGATAGGATTTTGATAAATTTGATTCTGGTGAATGATTTAGCGCTATTTATGTTAATTATCTATCGTTTGACCCCGTGCACCTCCCTAGACACTTTCCACATATTTATTGTTCAGGGTGCTCAATTTAAAAAATGTTCATCCTTCCTAAATGTTGAAATGTAAAATCCATTTAAGTTTATTGAAAAAAATTGAAATCGGATATGTATCAGCAAAATGTATCGCATTGTTAAGAGGTATAAGAGGTTCGTAACCAGTCATGTCCACGAGTCGAGTGTGCACACTTTATGAATAAGGTTACGAAAAATATATATGATATATTTTTACTGTTTTTGGCATAATAAATGACTTCCTGTGACTTTTGAAAAGTTACAATTTCGCTTTTAGTGCATGCTCACTCATGCATGACCAGAGAATCAATTGCATTTTCACACAAAAGTTAGTCAGTTAGTATGAGAACACCCTGCCTAATTTGTTTTGCTCAATTTATTGTTTTCTGTTAAAAGTTATGGTACTTTTAAAAGGAAGGGACTTACTTTTTAATGGTCGTTAAGTTGCTAAAAGTTGACGATTTCCTCTTTATCTTGTAGTTTTACTGCAGCTGATGGTTTCCCCTTCTTTGAGATGTAATTTCTCTCTCAGTCGGTGTGATATGATGAGTGGCTAAGTGCTGTCATTATGTCTTTATACACTTCTACGACCACAGTTCCAATCGATGGTCGCTGGACCAGGACAAACATTCCCAGACGCGGCGAGACCCCTCCGTCATCAGGTTCTATTGTTAATGTTTTTTAACTTCAATCATCTGACGTGGGCAGTCCGAGAAATTTCATTCATAACTGAAAGGACTGACGCCTGGATCTTTACGGTGTTTACGTCAGAAGAAATCGCGTGAACGTAATCAAAATGTAGAATTTTGTCTTTCTGCTTGAAAATGATGATGATGATGATGATTATAATTAGTATAGCTAGTAGTAGTAGTAGTAATAGTAGTTTGTAGTAGTAGAATTAGTTATAGTGGTGGTGGTAGTAATATGGTAGCAGTAGTAGTAGTAGCAGTAGTATAGTAGTAGTAGTAGTAGTAGTTAGTAGTAGTAGTAGTAGTAGTAGTAGTAGTATAGTAGCAGCAGCAGTAGTAGTAGTAGTAGTAGTAGTATAGCCAGCAATAGTAGTAGTAGTAGTAGTAGTAGTAGTAGTAAGTACAGTAGAAGTAGTAGCAGTAAGTATAGTAGTAGTAGTAGTAGTAGTAGAGTAGTAGTAGTATAGTATAGTAGTAGTAAGTAGTAGCAGTAGTAGTAGTAGTCAGTAGTAGTGAGTAGCAGTAGTAGTAGTAGTCAGTATAGTAGTAGTATAGTAGTAGTGTAAGGGAATGGACCCAAATGTTATACACCCATAATTGCCTCCAATATCATTAGGGTACTATATTTAGTAAGGAGGATGTACAATACATGCAGGGCCATGCACTGGCAGTGATGTGGTTGTGGTTAGGGGTTGGTCTCCGAGTCATCACTCTGCCCAACGTGTGATGACAGTTGGAGAAAGAATATTAAGATAGCCATTCACACCATGTGGATTGGAAAAGTGAAATTTGCTTGGAGTTTATATCACATGGGCATCTCAGAGAACAAACTGATCAAATATAGGCCTACAGTGGAAGAGAGCCGAAACTTAAAATGTAGTTTGGCAGTACTGGTGACTGGAACTCCTGAAGTCATGTAGTCATGTAAGTATTTTATATAATTTCATATAAATAGTATTTACTTGATTTTGTATGTGTTTAGGTCCATAGTTGATATAGATTAGAGGACAGATGATTTTATTAGACATTTAAAGTAGCTTTATTACATGTATGTTGAGTCTTACTATTCTATGGGAACGAATTGTGTCACCGTTGGAGGTAATTGTCATACGCAGGCGTTATTAAAATATGATACACCGCTTATCCTTTGATAATGATAGCTACATGTAGGTTATAGTATTAAGCAATAAAATACTGGGTATAAATTCAGTTTATATTATTATCAGGTGTCATACCCGTACGCTATTTAGCTGGCACATGTGCGCCACAAATACATTCCTTTGTTTTAGTGGTAGAAGTGCAAGCACAGGCTGTAGAATGTGGTTTTAAATTAATTGCTTTAATACAACTCTGAGACGGATGTCAGTAGCAAGGCAGAGTTTGCATGTGTCGGTTGAACAGAAGAATATTTGTGGTCAGGTAGTAGAAGGCACTGATACCAATGGCGAGAGTAGTTTCAGGGAAAAGCCTATAGTCTCACACACATACATGTCTAGAAATTACTTTCATTTTGTGCAAATAGTAGCTGTACATTGCTTATGGAGTAAAGCCTGAGTATGTGAACAGTTTGAGTAGTAGCCTGTGATGACTCACAGCTCAAAAACTTCAACAAATGAACGCATGTCTTAGTCTTAGTGCAGACCTTATTGACACCTGTTAGCCAGGTCACAAGTTACTATGCATAGTGGTCTTATAAATAATTACCTTAAGCCTGTAATTCAGTCTAGCGAAGTACTTGCCAACCATGGTTGTCATGGGAACGCATTGGGATAAATCAAACTGGCTGAAGTGTATTTATCACCAAGGAGTAGTTGTCAGAGATTTGGTGGGAAAGTGAAACTACTCTATCTGTGCTGCTGCATAGCAAACACATGTACATTGATAGTTTGTTTATAAAGTATTCTGATCTTTAATTACAAAGGATTGGTCACTATAATCTGTGACATAATATAGGTATTTAGTATTATAGCTAAACTTTTCCATTTATACAATATTATAGTATTAGTTATTTATATAGTTGACAATTGTTTATTACCAACATATAGCGAGTGTGCTTTAGAAATACTTTAATCGAGTTTAGGAATGCCAGGCTCGTGCAGCAGTATTCCCAAGAGTGTTGTAGTAGTCAGGTTGTCAGGGTGAGGGCATAAATCCTACGTTTGGGCAGTGAATGGCCTTCAGTTAGCCTGTGTCGTTGTACCAGTATAGTAGTAGGACAGATTTCTTTTATTTATTCTAGATACTTATATTATCTACAAGAAATGTTTTATTAGTCAAACTTGTGTTTACTTTTTGTGGCATGGCTCTGATACAGAAGTGCATGTGTTAGAGGTACTTAGTCGATGACTGTTTAAGTGAAAGTTGAAAAGAAGTAAAACTATATAAAGTGGTTTTATATATTGTTATTGAGATATCGCTTGTCAAATAATCCAAACAGGGAATGAGTTTAGTGAGTGGATATTTTGTCAAGGTAACATACTGACTACATGGTCTGTCCATAATGAGGCTGCTTGTATGTTTATTAATTATATTGCCACAAGCATGAGACATAGTTATATGGTTGATTTAAATTCTGTTTTATCATTTTTATTGTCACTCTCATGTGATTGTTTTTATAAACAAATGCTTACAGCAGCAGAATGATACATATATTTTAAATATAGATAACCTGTTTAACTTAGATAATAACGATAATCAGTAGTCAGGTTGGGTTCATTTATCGAAGTGATCATATAAATATGATATCATATTATCACATTAATAGCTTTCTTTGTTTATGTTTATATTGCAGTCACATGACCTGCAACGAGTAGACCGTTAACAGCAGGGGCTTTTACCCTCTTGTTTTTATCTTTGTTTTGCTTTGTTTCTTTGTTTTGTTATGCTTTGTAATAAAGTTGCCTATATACCAGCCAAACCGTTTACCTACAGTTATTTCTTGTCTGTACCGTTCCCCCACATTTTGGTAGTACGGATGGGGTACGGATGGATGAGTTCAGCTTGAAACCTTGTTGGCTAGGCCGAGAAAAGTAAAGAAAAAAATGATAGGGACGAACAAAGGAGGGTAGGAGCATGGCGACCCTGGAGGAGATGGGAGGTGCGCATCAGGACCCATAGCAACATGTCATCCGGATCCGGTCTGGTATGTTCCAGCATGGAGGGTCACCCCGCTGGAGTTGACTCCTCTGGCCCAGTAATCCCCCGGCAGAGGATAATAATTATGTTCGCGAAGACAGGGTGTAAAATGGTTCAAAGTGAAGAGGGGCTATGGGTTGCAACTCTCCCTGGTACACAGGGAAATGTCTTCCTTTATTGGAAGGCGATTTCAGAAATAACCCCCAAAAGTACAAAGAAGTGTCGGGACGGCGAGGTCGTAGAGTTCGATTTGGGTACATACCAGGTTGGACTGAGAGGCGAGTAATGTGACAGGCCCGAATTGGAGCGATCGTTCAGGGCACAAACTTGCCAAGGACCGAAGTCCTGGTCGACCCAATCATCATCGAAGACGTCGACGACGACCTTGTGGTCGTCGAGGTGAAGGAAGGTGTCCTGCGGATGACTGGCTGGAGAAAGCAGGGGAGAGCCGTCATGAAAGTACCATGGTCCAATGCTCTCACACAAAAGTAGGGGGACGGCGACGCTTGGACACCCTGCGAAGCAGAATGAGTGCGACTCCGATAATACTTGCCCCTCAACTGGGCCAATCGTAACAAGGAACCCACCAGCCGATCCACAACGGAGGATCTCAATTAGAGAAAGGCCCTTTACGTCAGAATTCAGCGATGGCGACAGCAACCCCTCCTCAACCCGTACCTCGTAGCAGAAAGGACATAAAGGCGACCAGCACAGTGGCCCCACTCAACCAGCCTCGCCGGTCCGCAGTGAAGACCAGCTTATATCGGTTGAGTGAGCTGCAGGAATCCTGTGGTGCATGAGTGTAGACGCTGTTTGATCGAAAGACCTGCAGATGGGATAGATCGCAAATACAGGACGTTGGGGCATTTAATGGGAATACTTGTAACTGTATGTGGGATTTTATCAGTTGAGCTTAATATTGGCATTATTCATAACATTGTATCCGATGCAGAGGGCTTTGTTTGTAGTTTCAACTCAGTGTAGATAATTGTTTGTGTTCTATTTTTCATCTTATCTGATGCTGTTTGGAAACAAAATTATTACTGACTGATATTTGTTTTTGTTTTTCTGTTGTACATGAATTGTTTATTTTGTGTTATTTTTCACGAATTTATGTAATTAGTGAAAGAAATGATCACAAAATGTGAGTCTAACGTTATAGGGATAATGTGTGCGTGTTTATGAAACCATTTGGAGTCACTTGTTGGCGTATTGGTCCTTAACGGAATTTTTGCACACCAAGGTGATATTTGATATCCTCCAATTATTCAATAGGTACTGTATTGTATTTTAATAATGCATTATCGCCGCCGTTTGGCGTTAATTGGCAGAGAGAGGATTGTGAAATCCAGAAATTGCATCATTGATGGAATGTTAGCCTGCGATCAAAGTGTGATTTTGTGAGTGTAATCGTTGCTGGGAAACCGCGGGCTTCCGCCCAAGGGGATTTAAGGGACCCCCAACCTACATACCATTTGCATCAGTACGTGATGTGGCCTGCGATTCAAAGTGGTGATAGTGAGTGTTCTTCTGGGAACGTCGCGATTAGACACTAGCATACCATTTTGGTCAGGTACCGTGAGTCTATTTGGAATTGGAAGAATTGTGTTTTTGACATTCATTAAGTGTCACCAACTGGAACATACTTTGTGTTATAGTTTTATTTTACTGACCATGAGTCCAATGTCGTTTCTTAGTCGGAAACTATTGTGTGTTAGATTTTGATTCGCAATTTGGTATAACTTGTTACCCGAATAAGCAGGTGGTGATGTTATGGTGAATGATGCGAAAGGATTCAGCATGCCAGTACTGAAATCATTAAAGGGTTTGTTTTTAAATAGAATTTATTTAGATTCGAATATTTTGTGAAAGATGCAGTTTAACCAACATGATAGATAATTTTCTTTGTTCTTGTTATAGTTTGAGGACAGAATAAATTAAGCAGGGAATTAGGGAATGGACCAATTGTTATACACATAAATTGCTCCAATATCATTAGGGTACTATATTTAGTAGGAGGATGTACAATACATGCAGGGCCATGCACTGGCAGTGATGTGGTTGTGGTTAGGGGTTTTTGGTCCCTCCGAGTCATCACTCCCTGCAAGTGTGATGACAGTTGGAGGAAGAATATTAAGATAGCCTATTCACACCATGTGGATTGGAAAAAGTGAAATTGCTTTGGAGTTTATATCACCATGGGCATCTCAGAGAACAACTGAGTCAAAAATATAGCCTACGAGTGAAAAGAGCCGAAACTTAAAATGTAGTTTGCAGTACTGCGCTGACTGGAATCCTTGAAGTACATGTAGTCATGTAGTTTTTATATAATTTCATATAAATAGTCTTTACTTATTTTGTATGTGTTATACCATAGTTGTATAGATTGAGGACAGATGATTTTAATTAGACATTTAAAGTAGCTTTCATACATGTAGTGAAGTCTTACTAATTCTATGGGGAACGAATTGTGTCACCGTTGGAAGGTAATGTGTCAGACGCAGTCGTTATTAAATATGATACACCGCTTATCCATTTGATAATGATAGCTACATGTAGGTATTAGTATTAAGCCAAATAAAATACTGGGTATAAATTCAGTTATATTATATATCAGGTGTTCATACCGTACGCTATTTAGACTGGCACATGGCGGCCCCACAAATCAATTCCTTTGTTTAGTGGTAGACAGTGCCTAAGCACAGGCTGGTAGAATGTGGTTTTAAATTAATTGCTTTAATACCAAACTCTGAGACGGATGCAGTAGGCAAGGCAGAGTTTGCATGTGTCGGCTTGAGACAGAAAGAATATTTGTGTTCAGTTAGTAGAAGGCACTGGATACAATGGCGAGAGTAGTTCATGAAAAGCCTTATAGCTCACACACATACATGTCTAGAAATTACTTTCATTTGGCAAATAGTAGCTGTACATTTGCCCTATGGAGTAAAGCCGAGTATGTGAACGTTGAGTGAGTAGCCTGTGATGACTCACAGGTCCAAAACTTCAACAATGAACGATGGTCATTAGTCTTGAGTGCCAACCTTATGACACCTGTTAGCCAGGTCACAAGTACTATGGCATAGTGGTGTTATAAATAATTACCTTAAGCCTGTAATTCAGTCTAGCGAAGTACTTGCCAACCACGGTTGTCATGGGAACACAGTTGGGATAAATCAAACTGGCTGAAGTGTAATTTATCACCAAGGAGTGGTTGTCAGAGTAGTTTGGGGGGAAGTGAAACTCCTTTTATTTGTGCTGCTGCATAGCACAAGACATGTACATTGATAGCTTGCTTATAAGTATTCTGATCTTTAATGACAAAGGATTGGTCACTATAATCTGTGTAACATAGGCATTTAGCATTATAGCTAACATTTTCCATTTATACAATTATTATAGTATTAGTTATTTATATAGTTGACAATTGTTATTACCAACATATAGCGAGTGTGCTTTAGAAATACTTTAATCGAGTTTAGGAATGCAGGCTCGTGCAGCAGTATTCCCAAGAGTGTTGTAGTAGTCAGGTTGTCAGGGTGAGGGCATAAATCCTACCGTTTGGGCAGTGAATGGCCTTCAGTTAGCCTGTGTCGTTGTACAGTATAGTAGTAGGACAGATTTCTTTTATTTATTCTAGATACTTTATATTATCTACAAGAAATGTTTTTATTAGTCAAACTTAGTTGTTTACTTTTTGTGGCATGGCTCTGATACAGAAGTGCATGTGTTAGAGGTACTTAGTCATGACTGTTTAAAGTGAAAGTTGAAAAGAAGTAAAACTATATAAAGTGGTTTTATATTATTGTTATTGAGATATCGCTTGTCAAATAATCCAAACTGGGAATGAGTTTAGTGAGTGGATATTTTGTCAAGGTAACATACTGACTACATGGTCTGTCCATAATGAGGCTGCTTGTATGGTTTATTAATTATATTGCCACAAGCATGAGACATAGTTATATGGTTGATTTAAATTCTGTTTTATCATTTTTATTGTCACTCTCATGTGATTGTTTTTATAAACAAATGCTTAACAGCAGAATGATACATATATTTTAAAATATAGATTAACCTGTTTAACTAGATAATAACGATAATCAGTAGTCAGGTTGGTGTTCATTTATCGAAGTGATCATATAAATATGATATCAATATTATCACATTAATAGCTTTCTTTGGTTTATGTTTATATTGCAGTCACATGACCTGCAACGAGTAGACCGTTAACAGCAGGGGCTTTTACCCTCTTTGTTTTTATCTTTGTTTTGCTTTGTTTGCTTTGTTTTGTTATGGCTTTGTAATAAAGTTGGCCTATATACCCAGCAAAACCGTTTACCTACAAGTTATTTCTTGTCTGTACCGTTCCCCCACAGTAGTAGTAGTAGTAGTAGTAGTAGTAGTAGTAGTAGTAATAGTAGTAGTATAGGTTTCCCCGGCCATTTTCGAACTCTTTTCATCCAACAACTGAGCATTTTCAATTCAGATTCGTGTTGTGATGTCAGGGCGATGCGAATGCTAATTTCAAGTTCGTCTTTTCTCAAAAAGTTTAACAACATTTTTTATCTGTGTAACACTGTTTTCGCGCAGTTTTGTCGATTACAATTTTAAAAAGATGACGAAAATGGCCGGGAAAACTATAGTCGTAGTAGTGTGTTTTCAACTGAAAAAAAAATAAAGCAAATTAGGAAATAAATGTATGAGTAGTGCGCGTGTTCGAATTACAGTCCTGGACAAAAGTTTGGAATATGGTTATTTCTTTGCATAGCCCTGAAATTTGAAGTGGAGATTTTTTTTTACAAATAATTATTAGTTACTTATGCAGAGTATTTTATTACTAAGTTCAAATGAGCTTCACTCAGGGGCGGCGCCGGGGTAAAATTTTAGGAGGGGCGAAATCCGTTGGGGAAAATTTTGATTGCCGAACAATTGTTTTTACTAGCCAAAATGCAAGCCCAACAGCGTCCAACAATCGGGGGCAGGGGACTGACGACGACAAAAAGCATTTTTTTGCCCGCCAATTATTTTCTATTATATTCCACATACTAAGAATCTTGCTACAGGATTGGCCAAGAATTGATCACGTGATAAAGCGTAGTTTTCCCATCAGATCACTCGAGAAGAAAAGTTCGTTACACTCGGTAGATAGTAAATTGATAGTCCGAGTGTAACGCACTTTTATTTCGCGCGTACTCAAAATGTTGATAATTAACGCGTTAGGACTGTGTGTACTGAAGAGATCAGCGAAACAAAAAAGTACTAACACCATCTCGGCAGCGCGCGTATTTCGTGCGCGCAATACGCAACATGCATGTACGCTAACGCGCACGCACGCGCATCGAACGTCGACGCCCCTGGTGATGCGCACCCACCAGGTGTTGGTCGGGCGCGTATTCCATATTCGGGCCCATTATGTCTTTTTAAGAAACAAATATCAATCCTTTTTGTTCTTTAGTTAAATAGTTTCCGATGTGAATATAAAGCAAATAATCAACTTTTGTTTCAGGCAATAAGACAAACTATCACTTCCTCGGCGATCGAATGTATACGCTATCTTCCTCAGCTTCGCTTCGGAAAGACTAGCTACATCCAGATCGCCTGGAAGTGATAGTTTGTCCCATCACCTTTACCAACGTTGATTATTTGCTTACTAGCAAACAAGAATAGGAGGGGGCGATATTTTCGAAAAACAGTAATATTCCCGTGATTTTAATGAGAAAATAGGGGGTGGCCGCCCACCCTCTGACCACCCCCCCCCCCTCCTTGTTGCGCCGCCCCTGTCTCTACTTCAGGACAAGAAACCCTTTCCTGATATGATTGAAAACTGCAATTTGTGGCGAAATGATATTCCAAACTTTTGTCCATGGCAGTAAGTCCAGCGAGTATACGCCGGCGTAAACCCATTCACATCAAAGCTACATCGGTGCTGCTCCGGAGTAACTCTAAGGCGGATGTGGAGACAAAATTGTTAATGTGAACAGGGTTTTGGTTCCATTGTTGAAGATTCAATCTCTATCGCTAAGGATATCATTAGAGAGGCGGATTTCCAACCAGTATTTACAGAGTAGATCAACCGTGCAAACGAACTCGACAATAGGAAGATTGCTAATTTTGGAAGGCGGGTTCTATGCGACGTGAAAACAACAAACATATCGGCCTTGTCCGTTTGTCAAAAGATAATGACGGCGTCTTAAATCGACTTTGTTCGAATGTGTATTTTACAGATCAGCAGTTTAGACCAGAAATCGGTCATTAAAGGAGTTGACGAAACAAGTGATTTCATACCTCCCTGATAAAACTAAGAAAGTAAATAAAAATGAACATTTAACAATTCAATGCATAAAATAAGTTCAATTAGCTGTAATTCACATCTTGTGATCAAATATTTCATTGCCAGTATATATACTGACCAATTATTATACACATTCGAACACATAATAACAACAACATAAGTTAATAAAGTTAATTATCTATTTCAATCATATTTATCTTTTGAATACATTCTAAAAACTATCAAAAGTGCTAAGAAAAATGCAAACTTGTCAGATGTATCTGTTCTAATTTCTCACAAATTTATAAACATGGGGATGATGAGAATGATGATGATGATGATGATGATGATGATGATGATGATGATGATGATGATGATGATGATGATGATGATGATGACAAAGACGTAGTACAGTGAGTAGTAGTTGTTGTAGTAGTAGTAGTAGTAGTAGTAGTAGTAGTAGTAGTAGTAGTAACAGTAGCAGTAGCAGTAGTAGTAGTAGTAGTAGTAGTAGTAGTAGTAGTAGTAGTAGTAGTAGTAGTAGTAGTAGTAGTAGTAGTAGTAGTAGTAGTAGTAGTAGCAAACAAAAGTAATAGCAGCAGAAGTAGTACTAGTGAAAATAACAAACATATCGGAATTGTCCGTTAGTCAAAAGATAATGAGGCCGTCTTAGATCGACTTTGTTTTGAATGTGTACTTTACAGATCAGCAGTTTAGACCAGAAATCGGTCATTAAAGGAGTTGACGAAACAAACTGTGAAACAAATACATTGAGTAATTTCCATCTCCCGACAAAAACATTTAATAGAAATGAACATTTAAAAGAAATAAATGTATTGTTCAATAAGATGTAATTCACACTCTGTGGTTAAATACCATCGTCAGTATATAGTCACCAAGTAGTGTACATTTTCGAACATATAAATACACTAACTGTGTAAATCATAACATATTACATGAGATACATGTTGAATGTGAATTTTGCAAGTCACTGCAGTATAACTCACTTCTTAGTTTCCTGAATTTAGATTTGTGACTTGTTGGGTGAATCCCAACCGATGTTAAATTTTAGGTTTATTTTAACATCCAGTGTTGTTATTTTACCACTTTGGTGATTATTTTTACGATCGTTAGTGTTAGGGTCGAACCCTTGGGTGTAATTCTAACACCAATGGGTGTTAATTTTGACATCGACTTTTTGAGCGTTTTATTATTATTTTTTTTTTCATGATAGTATGATTGAATTAGAGAAGTTTGTTCACCCTCGCCATTAAAGGTGTCAAAAACGGGCCACAGAATAGGTGGGGGCGGACCAGTCTTCCCTTGGCCAAAATGTGAGGGCAAAATGTGTTTTACTTGGAACTATTCAGTACTTGGTAACCCGCTCATATCAAAGCGAGCACCCTTTTTTTCAATAAAAAAAAGAAACAGTAGAGGGCGTTAGTCGACCAAATGATTATAATCATGATAGCAGTTGAGAATATATAAACGGTAATACCAATATACATGTATTATGTTTCAAGTATTTACTTATTTTTTAATCTCTTGTGCAGGCATGTTTCCTGGGCAATGTTCGGTATGTATTGGCACCATCATCATCTTATTCATCATCATCATCATCATCATCATCATCATCATCATCATCATCATCATCATCATCATCACCACCACCATCACCATCATCCTCTTCATATTATCATCATCACCATTATCCTCACTATCACCACCATCACCATCCTATCATCACCACAATCATTACCATCAACACAATCATCATAATCACCATCACAATTACCATCATCACCAGCACCAGCATCATTATCTTTATCATCACCATCATCCTCAGCAATACCATCATCACAATCATCACTATCACCATCATTACCATCATCACCACCACATCCCCATCCCCATCATCACAATAATCATTACCATCATCATCATCACCATCATCATTATCATCACCACTACCACCATCCTATTATTACCATCACAATCACTATCCTCACCATCATTATAATCATCACCATCCTCACCATCACCATCATCATTCATCATTACCATCATCACCCCCATCATCATCATCATCATCATCACCGCTACCACCATCCTATTATAACCATCACAATCACTATCCTAACCATCATCACTATAATCATCATCACCATCCTCACCATCACCATCATCATTCATCATTACCATCATCATCCTAATCCTCATCATCATCATCACCACCACCATCATCATTCTGCAAACACCCAGTCTGTTTCCCCCGTCATGCTCAAAATTACATTGAGACACAATCACAATACAAAAAAATACAATAACATTATCATAGAATAGTTTATTCTACAAGCGTGCTCTGATAGGATACTTGCGTACCTAACAAATAACTTGTTAATAACACAAATATACACACTCAAAAAATTAGTTATTTCATGTAGTATATATACTTCAAATAATTTACAGTACAATTGCAAAGTCAATAAAGAATAAGTCTATCGTGTTAACTTTATTTATGAAGATATCTGTGAAAAGAAAACTGGAAAATTCAACCAGCTTTATAAATGTAAGAAATGGTTTTACTCACAACTGTAAATTTTCCAATGGAACTGTTTTTACTTTTGCATATATGTCCCACATAACATAATGGAAATGTTAACTGTTTTCCTTAATTGTAGAATATAATAAAACTTAATGACATCATCATCACATTCCCAATTTCTGAAAAAAATGTGTTTACTTCTTTGTTCATCTATTTATTCATTTGCTCATATCACTAATTTACTCATTCATTTTATTTGCTATTTAATTCATTAAGTTTATTTATTGACTAATTAATGAAATTATTGAATTGCAATATTCATAGTGCTGATATCAAAAACATATCAGGTAGTTTAATCACTGAGGCATTTCTGTTTCAACAAAGAACATATGGCTTAATATTCCAATTGACAGTCCACAGTGACGGGAGTTAACTACATGTACCTCTCCCATGGACAAACGGAGTGCTTATGAACCCAGGAGCACTTTTAAACAAATTGATGGTGTCACCAATTGGTCCGTGATACTACCCTTAACGGACTAGTCTGGGTGAATAAGTTTAACTGTCAAATAAATGGGCAGGTCACTTTGAAAAGTTTCAAACAAAATACCTCACTTTCAACAAGATCCCATGATCATTGTTTCATGCGGAATGAATTTAATGAATCAAATTTAGATGTCGGCTTCCCATCAGAGTAGGGAGAGATGTGTTTACACAGATCCACAACACAATAAATACATTACAAGTACAATGGGCTACTAACTATGAGTAATACACAGTTCTCCATGTAGATAACTCCACTAACTTGAATACATTTGTGAAATGATCAAATTAAATGGGCCCAAACTACAATTTAATTGAACAAATTTTGGGTTACAAAAAGCACCACTCTTAGGCAAACAAAATACAAAACAAAAACTGCATAACGTAATGAATTAAAAGACTGAGACTTTGCTTAAATTCTTACAAATTGAAAAGACACACATCATATTCAAATACTCCCCTTATGCTAGCAAATAACGGCTCCTGTGTGTTAATATAACTTCAAACTATCTATTACAGCGTGTCTCAAAACAAACTTGTGCAAGTGAAAAGCGCCCTCTATCACTCTCTGGCAATTAAAAAATACTGTTGTGACATAATGCTTACATCAGCGTCAAGAGCACAGTTTTAGCTTTCAAATACCACTTGTTCTGCTAAATTTGCTCGTTTTAATCTCAAGATATGTTCAAATAATAACAAGGTAAAATCACAATTGCGCCACTTTTACTACAGCCAGAGAAAGTATCGGACCCTCTTTCTCGTAAAAGTGGTACAATATTTCATAGTTAACATAATTATCTCAAGATCAAAACAAGCAAACTGAACAAAACAAATGGCTTTTGAAAGCTTAGACTATGCTCTTGACATTGATGTATGTGTCAATGTGTCAGTATTTTCTAATTGCCAGAAAGGGCACTTTTAACTTGTACAATTTTTTTCTGAGACACGGTCTATTACTAAAACTAATATACATCTTATGTGATGAAACTTGCCATTGTGTAAGTAGAGTCTTGGAAACAATGCAATTGATATCTTAATGAAGCAAAAATTACCAGTCTTCAACATTAATATTAAGTAATTACTTGACATGATTTAAGTACAATACAAGATACATGGGCCCGTGCATCTTTCATATAAGGAAATAAATCTACAGAAACAAAATTGGACAGTATTGCACTACATCATGTAACGATAAAGAAAACACAAACGATTAATCTTCATTGAGTTTGGGCATTTCCAAAGAAGTCAGTTGTTTCCATTAGCAATGGTTTTGCTCAAGTTATTTACATTATTAGATGTTGTTCTTAAAGGAGGGGAGGGAGCGAGTAAAACTCTACTGCTACCTTACTTTTGAAGTTAAAGGACTACTCGCAGGGGTCAATTCAATCACAGATAGCATACAGTTTCACAATGCTTGTACCAACATCTACAAAAATGGAAGAAAAGAAATAGAGACATTCTGATGTGTATTTCTATGAAATGGAAACATTTGATAACATACTTCATTAAAGTAAGTGAGTCAATTAAAGTCCACATATTGGAATCAACAAGTGTAATAAATAAGAAACAAATTAATTACAAAATTAATGTACAATTCACTGTAATGTACACAATATCTGTACATAATTAATGTACAAATTTATGTACAAGTTTACAGGCTATATTCTCCCATCATACTCAATCAAGGTAAACATACAGATCATGGTTTAACATTGTCTGAGAATACACTGAATAGCTCCTTTCAATGGGTAATTTTTTAATCATAAAAAGAGTGAAT
>JZLH01S0123605.1:0-13345 GCA_001188425.1 Eucidaris tribuloides
ATCAATGATCTTGGTATCATTTTATTGGAAAAGATGTTCTAATTAACGAAATAAAAATTAATGACATTTTGTTGATAATGATGAAGAAATTAGCGATCATACTGGTAGCATTCTTTCTGGGCCACCCTGTATAGCCAACTAAACCCCTGTAAAACCTAGGTTGTAGTATTTGAAACAAGTTGAATTCCTTCTTTTCTGCAACATACAGCATTCCAAGTATAGTACAACAAATGACTTTAATACTCACTACAGAAAGAAGCTCACTTTCAGACATGATGTAAAAGTAAGTACTTACATTGCACGATAGCAGCTGACTGAAGAAGTTTGTATTTACTATGCCTTCTTAAAACTGAAAATTAGCAGCGAACTAATCATGTTTACTTACAATAGATGGAAGGCAATTTAATAAATGATACAATATTGCTCTGATTAGAAAAGGTCTTTAAAACTTCTGACTGCATCCAGTTTATTCCTACATGGATTCTTGTACTGTCATTTTCTCGACTAATTTCTTGTTCCACTCATCAATAGGAGCCCATTCACCCCCCCCCCCCGAAAAAAAAAAGACAATGATCATCTCATCTCTTGATGGTAAATGTCCATGCAAAAGGGGATGTCTTCATCAATATCGTCAGTGTCCTGCCCTGATACCCCAGGGGTGTGCTCTTCCCCACGGTAGCATTAAATCTCGAGTCGGGTCTTCAGCTGCCCCGCCCTGGTCTGAACCCTCCTTAGCTGCCAGCATGCGTTGTCTATCATTCATAATGTCATTGCCTGCCTGTCCAGGTGTGCTCTTCCCCACAGTAGGCATTAAATCTGGGGTCGCGGTCTTTAGCTGCCCTGCCCTGGTCTGACCCCTCCCTTTAGCAGCATGCCGGTGATCTGAAATGGAAAAATACCAGAGTGTAATAAGACATTAGTCACAGTTCACACTATTAAAGCAGCCATGCAACCATAGAAATATACGTTATACTACAGTTTACTTTGACGGATACTAGAAAGCCCCAAAAGTTAAACTTGCAAGTTATAGTGATAGCGTGCCTGATGGTTGAGTATAAAAATAAAGGAGAATACCGTACAAGATTCACGCATAGCAGATGACAAAACCTACGCAAATTATTCCTGTTCTATATACCTCATTGTAATTTATCTTGAATTCTGGATTGGTCATGAAGTATGTCAACATCAGATCAAAAATAAACACCACTATTCTTGTGAGTCTAGTTCTGAAATACTATAACTTTCGGAGAGGACAATGGTAAAGTACTATGGGACTCTTATCGAGTCCCATAGTACATTAATCTCTCAACAATGAGGGCGCTACCCGCGACCGACTAGTACCCAACAGCAGGATCGCGATTTGAGCCGAATAAATCGTGTGTACAAAACACATGTACCGTACGCTATTTTTTTTTTGTGCGTGTGAAAGACATTATGCGTGCTACACCCGTATGAAAGTCTGGCAAAGTTTAAGATTAACACTGGGTTGAATTCGTCAAGTTTGAGTTAGGATCATAGTTACAATAAGAATGAGGATCAAATTAGTGTTTTATAGGTTTATGAAATTGGTACTCGACTAACTAGAGTATACGTTAATGGAATTGTATCCCTATCCGTACTGCAAGTAAAAATATCGCGCACCTGTATGCCGTGCGACACACACTTACTCGTAGGGGTTACCGTAAGTACATTTCATTTTCCGTTTTTTTTTCCTTTGTTTAATTTCCCGGTTAATTCGATGACGGATATAAAACAAATATATCCTATCCTGAGAGTCTCTGTTTGAAACTATGACGCCCTCGGTTACGTTGACTGTTAACCTCGGGCTCGTCATAGTTTCAACCAGAGACTCTCGTATCGGTATATATTTGTATAATATGTCCCTCAGCACATACAAAGAAAGGATTTTGGTACTTTTTTATTGTCTGCTTTGAATTTTTCTTGTTGTCAGTCACTTACAATTATTCAGTTGGAGAACCCATCTCAAGATATGCATGATACACATAAACTTTCTCAATATGCCAGTAACTAAGTGTGCATAATCAGACCAGTAATGCAAATGTGCATGCTTTTAATGATACGCTGGTGTTTGCCTCACCTCTGGTCAAACACCGTACATGTACAACAAAATTTGATTTGACCTCTAATAGATAGTAATTACGAAAAAAAAAAATAATAAGTTACTGGTGGTACTTTGACTCCCCTAGTTCAAATTTGTTACTAGTATCATTGTGTATCAGTTTTGTAGCAAACTGAGGCAATTATTGAAATTCTAGGCACCTAATCATTTGTAAGTACAGTATGAACACCAACTTCAAATTAGCTTCAAGCTCTGACTACAACTCAAACTATACTTACTGAAGCAGCATATCAATAGTCTGCTGTGTAGCTTTGGTCTTTCTATGGCCTGGCCCATGCAGGTTGCTCTCTATGTTATGGCTCTGTCATTGGATAATCACATAAACATTAACAAAGTCGAGAGATACAGGTAGTTTCAGTAAATAGTATTCAAGGTGTGCATTTGAATTACAATAGAATGGCTCCCTCTTTCGTTAAAATTCTATATAGGAGGTGCAAATATTTCCCCCAATCCAAAGTAAAAAGCCTTAGGTGTGAAAAATACTGTAGACTTTCTTCTCTTGCAACCTGCATACTGAATCATTGCATCAATGTATACGGAAACATTTTAGAACAGGAAACCAATGCAACTTGATTTCATTCAGTCTTTGTGCATCGTGTGCAGTATAGAGTTTATTGTGATGTATAAGTGAGAATTACCCAGTAAATCAGCTTAACCTTTTGGAGATGATTTGATATCACTATAACACACATTTTCCATAGACCAAAACACGAGTTAACTAGTACTTAGTCTTCAATGAGTTAATAAAACCCATTTCTTTTTTAGCCATGTAAAATCTAGTGCATTGAGGCCATGGTGCCATGATAGCACATCAAAATAAACATTGAAGAAATCTATGAAATTATTTGAACTTTTCCTACAAGACTACTATTGTGGAATGATGCTGTTATAAAAGCCTAATGTGTGGAAAACATTAACTACACAGAGTGAGCTCTGCAAGTGGTCACTACATTTACATGACTGTGTAATTGAACTGCATATTATTTGTGCAGAATTGCAAAGAGTACCAGTAAGTAGAATGTAGTCATGCGAAAAGAACCAACAAAGAGTTAAAGGTAAATGACATGATTGGGGGTAGTCCTCAACTTTGGCTGAAATTACTCTAGAATCAAGTAAACTATGCAAGGATTTTCCTGTGAAAATCTTGCAGTCAAATGTTGACTCATTCTTAAATAATAAATGTCAATATTACTTGTGGCAGGCAAACCTTTTGTGTGGCTCTCTATGGGTCTTATTTTTATTGTGCCGCGATAAAATTAATGTTCATACTTGATTCTCCTTAAGTAAACAAATTAGAGACGAATCCTTCCAGCTGGGAGATCTACCCCAGCTGGTGTATAGTTGGTATATATTTTATCTGATTTGGTTCTTGAGGCATTTTCAAGTGTTCCCAATCATGTCACTAACCTTTAAAGTAACAGGCTAACATTGTGGAGTTTCACTTAAAACAATTGTCAAACTTTGCTATCTGAGCTACGTAGTAGTATTCAAACAGACAAATAAACACCCTAGAATACAAAAGTTTAAAAAGTTATGCTGCCACTGGCAAGATATGCATGCATAAACAATTTGCACTTCGGTCGAGGATAAAATACCCTAGATCTGCACACAATAAGTGTAAGGGAGGAAATGGGCAGGTGAATCCGGTCAATTTGATTGAGTGCTTGTAGATTTTCACTTTTTAAAAGCACTGAATCATCATTTTGAAATACAATTTTTACAGGGCCTCATTTTCAGACCTTATCAAAGACACTTAGTGCATGGAGGATTATGTAGGTCACATTTTTTAAATTGTGGTCATTGTTAGCCTATGGCTTTAACAGGTAAGTGTCGTGTATGATTTTTCTGATCACATACTTTACATCTTAGTTGAACTTACATACAATAAAACATTGACTGTGTTTAGTATACATGGTTATACTTACTTTCTTGAAGAATTTGAGAGCCTTTTCCAGCTGCCCCTGTGACATCAGTATCGAACCATACAGCTTGTATGCCTCGCCGACCTCTGCACTGAGGTCACCAAAGGTGGCACTCTTTGCAGTGATCAGTGTCTTGAGAAGAGAAACAGCTTCCTGAATTAAGAAAAGAGAAAAATTACTTTACAATAACTATCATGTATTGAAATAATTAGTATATTACAACTATGTAGCACACATTTTCATAATTTCTGCATGGTTTTGAGAATGTAAATCAATGTGATAAAAATAAGTTGAGAAACAGGTTTAAATGAGTAGTATAGTACTTAGTGTTTGATGAAAACGATTTTTTTTTCATGTCTTTTTTGTTATAGAGTTTGTAATGCCCAGAAATCGTTAACTTGCGGGCCTAGATACACACTTGCCCAGCTAAAAGTAAACTCAATACATAGAGATAGAGCATAGGATTTTATAGAGACGACCGGCTCAGCACGTTGCGAAGAAGTCCAGGTATCAGAGCAGACAGAACAAGAAAAGACTTGCTCAAAGTTTTCAAAGATCTCGGCCTGCAAATCACAGTGCAAACAAATGTAAAGATGGTCAACTACTTAGACGTCATCTTTGACCTAGATACGGAAGACTTTCAGCCATTTCGGAAACCCAGCGACATGCTCACGTATATACCTACACACTCCAACCACCCACCACCAATCATCGATCATATCCCAACCAAAGTATAGATAAAAGACTTTCCTCCTTATCTTCCAATGAGGCAATTTTCAAGAAAGCCACACCTGCCTACCATGATGCATTAAACACTGCGGATACAACAGAAAAATCACCTACCAAAAAATTGAATCCACTTACAGATCTTTTCCGCCATACAGCCATACAGATAGCCTTTAATTTCCTATCTTATTTTACAACAGGTATTGATGCAAAAGTATGTTGAATGGTTTGTGTATGCGAGTGCAGCCAGTAGACAATGGTCAATATTTTTTTTTCATGTAGAGTTATAACAGGTGCTGGTGTGGAAAATATGGTTCAACTCCCCCTTTCAGCACCAACGTCAAGAGAAATGTGGGGGTCAGTTTCTGAAATTGGTTGAAAAACTCTTCCCCAAAGGACACAAGTTACATAAGATCTTCAATAAACTATCAAAGTAAGCTACGGCTGTATGAAGAACAACAAGAAATAATAAAAAAAGCTGCTGCTGGAATTTGAATGTGTTTTTGTTAAAGACGAATTTGATTTGGGCAACTTTATGGAGATTACCCCTTCAATTGACATTGGTGATGCAGCCCCATCAAACAAAAGATGAGATGCACACCTATGAACTTCGTAGAAGAGGAACAAGCACACCTTAAGATGTTGTCGGCTGGTGTTATTCAACCATCAATGTCAGAATGGGCCTCGGTTCCCATATTAGTAAGGAAGAGAGATGGTGGTGTCCAATGGTGTATGGACTATCCCCATTTAAACAAGGTGAAGGAGAAGGACGTTTACCCCTTCCCTGCATCGAAGAGTGTTTGGATACGCTCGCTGACAACTCATGGTTTTCCAAATTAGACTCATATTCAGCATACTGGCAAGTAAACATGCAGGAAAAAGATCTGGATAAAACAGTATTCATCACAAAACATGGTCTATTTGAATTTGAGAAAGATGGGAATGGTTTACATCCCAAGGAAGAACATATCCAAGCCATAGTGGACTGGCTCACACCAACATGCACTAAGGAAGTTGAGCAGTTTCTAGGTCTCACAAATTACCATTGAGTGTTCCTGAAAGACTACTTGGAGGTAGTAGCACCATTATACAGCCTCACCGGCAAGAACAAATTCCACTGGTAATAAGCGGAACACCAAATCACTGTCGACCAGATTAAGGGATTAAAGACCACCGCCCGTGTTCTTGCACTGCCCAACACAGTAGATTCTTTTATCCTAGACACAGATGCTTCCGGTACAGCTATCGGGGCCGAATTACTTCAACTCCAAGAAGTTCAAGAGAGGGTTGTTGTCTCCGGAGCAGTGTCAGTACTGTGTCACAAGGAGCGAGCTCCTAGCAGTAGTTAGGTTTACACGCCAGTATAGACACTACTTGTTGGGTAAGCTTTTTACAATACGTACAGATCATGGAAGTTTAACCTAGCTAATGAATTTCAAGGAGCCGCAGGGCCAATTAGCCTGTTGACTTGAAGAACTGGGTCAGTACGATATGAACACCAACTCAATAATAAAATCCCACAATGAGATAACACTGAAAAAAAACTGAAATTGGAAACCCACAACCTGCATAAGAACTGTAATTGTAGATCAAGGGACAACTGTCCCCTTCAAAGGGAACTGGTTAATCAGTGCAGTAAGCCACTGTAAAATATGACAGTTAAACAAAAACATATATTTATCGGTAACACAGGGGGACCTTTCAAAGACATATCCGCCTCTTACACATTATGTGGAAACTTCTTTGCACTTTAATGCCAAAAAAGAAATTGCATGTTTTAAACTATGTAAATTATGAGGGTAAAGAGATTAACTCTCACAAAAACATTGCAAATATAATGAATAACTTATTTGTAGATGTGCCTAAACAACTAAAAGATAATTGAAGTGATATAAATTGTGATGAAATACTTCAATTCATTATTGATACTTCAACAACATTCTTATTCACTCAAATTACTGATGTGGAATTGAAATGTTTTGACTCTGTACCGAGAAACAAGGCAGCCGGTCTAGATAATCTACCAACAAGTATATTAGAATATTCATTACCTCATATCATTCAACCATTGTGTCATATTTCAAACTTGTTGCTAGCCCTGGGTAAGATACTAGACGATAGGAAAGTAGCACGTTCCACCAATATTTAAGGGTGGGGACATGCAAGACCCATTGAATCATCAACCGATTTCAATTCTCCCGGTTTATGAAAGATACTGCTACTTTTAATGTTGTCTGTGTGCATTACATTTACTTAGTTTAACTTGTTCATCAGTGTTGTATATGTTAAGTTAAACTAATATGTTTTTTCGGGGGGTTGCAGATGGGTGGGGTTGTCAGTTATTATTTTGTATTATTGTTTGTGTATATATTTTCTTATCATTTTTTCCTTTTGTTTATTTGCCCTTGAATGTAGTATATGTAAAATTCATTTGTAACCTTGTTGTTTTTGTCAGTAATTGTTAAGTACATTGTGTAAATTTTATGTATTTTTAAACTTGTCTTTACATACGTAAAAATTTATTTGTGAGATTGTACTCACAACCTATCTGAAAAAAAAAAAACTTTCTTGTCTGATGGAGGGTTTTTACTCCAAGAATCGATAAAATAAATACTAAATCAAAATACAAAATCCTCACCATCAGTAACTTCAGATTCAATGGGTCTAACTACCTGCATATTCAAGGCACCGCCATGGGCACCCCAGTGGCTCCCTCATATGCAAATATCTTCATGGGAACAATTGAAGAGAAGTTAATACAAGGGTGCAACTCTATCCTTAATAGGACGTTGAAAACATGCATCGACGACATATTTTAATCGGGAATACATGCCCCAACTTACAACAAGATTCCAAAGCGAAACCAACTCCTTCCACCCAACGATAAAATTCACTTTCAACACATCCAGGTCAGAGGTCAACTTCCTGGACACTACCATCAAAATAGAAGATAACGGGATAGAAAAAAACATGTACACAAAACCCACAGACTCCCATGCCTACCTCCTCCCCTCCTCCTGCCACCCCCTCACATCATCAAAAGCATACCATACAGGTGGGCCCTACGTGTCAGCTGCAACTGCTCACAACCCAATAGCCACGATTCACACCTTGATGACCTACAACATTACTTCTTGAAACTCAGCTACGACTCTAAACTTACCAAAGAAAAAATTGACCATGTGCGCCAAATACCACATGAAAGATTCCTTGAAAGTGCCAAACGTCCCCCTTTCTCGAAAACCATCTCAGTGCTCACCTTCAATCCCAGAACAGCAAATATTCCTCACATCATTAAGAAACGCAACCGCATATTTTCCCAAACCAACAACTTAGGGCAACATGTATACAAAAGTGCAATGACCAACAAAACATACTCCATCAAATCCAAACTTGACTGCAAGTCTAAATGGGTAATATACCTCATAACATGCAAAAATGTCACAAACAATATGTAGGAAAAACCAAGAACACACTCTGCACCTGAGTCAGCAACACCAAGATCATTCCCTACGTCTTCCATTTCAACCTACCAATTAAACCACTTACTTGATGCCAAGATCATGGCAATTGAAAAAATACTCTGGAAATGCCACTCCATTATCCTCATGTAAAATCCTACTGCATTAGAACTTTCAATACTCTTACCAGCATTTATGTTGATAATTAGTAATCATTGAACCGTAATCTTTTCTTCTCCCAGCTGAAGTAGGCTGTATATGCTCAAGTGAATGAGGGTACCACTCTACAGGACCTAACACAGATTGTGCAGTAGAAGTGGTTGGCCATCCCCCAGGGGAGAGTGGCAAGACTCATTCTCTCCATAAGGAGGAGATGCATCAATGTTATCAGGAATAGCGGTGGCTACACTCGCTATTGAAACAGCATTAGAACTTTAAGTTACTCATACGAAAGTCAAACATGTCAAGATGACTTTTCATTTAAGTTCTGCAGCTGAACATTGTTTGAATATTTAATTTTTAAGGTATTATCATGTATTTTTTACTTCAAATTTTAAATTTTTAAGTCTTATCCCACCTCACTACATTGTAATTAAACTCTTTATTTTTTATTTTGACTTCATTTTATGCCTATCTTTCGTGAAAGATGAAACAGTCTTGAAAAGATATTAAAAGATTATTTTTGTACAAGAACACAAACTTGTCGAACTGATGTTTATTATTTATTTCTCTTCTTCTTCTGACTTCTGACCTCATTTTGTTCTGTTTCTTCTTCTTTTCTTGTCTTCTTTCGTAAAGTCATGCAGTTAAATACAAATTTTGGTTCAACAAACATAACGAAAGTCATTAGCAAACTTAAAATACACAATACAAGTGTTGCTGTTGGTAGTGACTGTGGTGAGAGTAGTGGTGTTTGTTGTTCATGATGTCTTGATGATTGCGATAGCAATGATTGTTGTTTGAAATAAGGCTTTAATGATGATTATGACGATATGGGAAAGACAGGGTGATACTTGCAGTCACTTATGACATTTCTCACCACTTTTATTCATAATGAGCTGATGTCAAAACACCCACAATTAAAATATAAAATATGAGCAAATCAAATTCATTCAAAATTGTTATCAAGAAGCATCCTCCTCACACGAAATCAATACTACTTGCAATAACATCAACCTTATTTTTTTTCCGTGGAATTTTATCATTTTGATAAGTGAATGAAAATGAGTGTTTATAAGATATACAAGAAAAGTTGCACTAACTCAAGAAAAAGATGGAGGGAAATCATTATTTCTAGGAAGTAAAAATTGATACTTTTTTCCATTGATAATTTGTGTTTATTTTACTGTAACTTATATCACAAAAGTTTAGAAATATGTTCATCAGGTCACCCAGAAGCAGGAACTTAAAACCAAAACAAATATTCCATTCAGCACAGGGCAAGACAAAAGCCCATATTGTTTGCAAAAGTTGGAAATATTTATCCACGACATAAATTCAATCAGACAAGACAAAATTTACCAGGGGAAAGATGTCAAAACTGTAGTTTTTGCAATTTTCACCACGTGCTCACTCAACCATGAAATTTTGCAAGCAAGTCAGTTGGTATGTTAGGAAGCACATTATGCATATGTTGCATACCTTCAGATGCTCAAAAATTTAAATTTGTTCTGATATCATTGAATCACAGTTATGATATTAGTCTTGTGAACTTTGAAAAATGACCATTTTGCCTTTAGGGCATGTTCACTGAAGCATGAAAAATGATCTCCCCCAAACTTCACACAAAAAGTTAGCTGAGAAGTACAGCTACATATGTATTCAAATTTCTTGTAAGGTTCCTGATTCAGAGATTACAGAGATTTGTATACAGGGGAACTTATTTTTGTGTAGTGTTTAGGTACTGGTGTTTACGAATTTGGCCAGTGAGCACATATCGCTTTAAGCAACTGTATCTAAATGTAGACAGACACACTATAGTTGTGTCATGGTTTTCTTGTTCACTTACATCTACTCTATCGGTCCGTATCAGAAGCCTGCACAAATCATCTTGTGTCGATATCGTCTTGGCATGATGAGGTCCAAACAGGACTTGTCGGATTCCAAGACTCTCGTTCAGGTACTGTTCAGCAGCAGCTGTGAAAAAAAAGGAAAAGTCCATGACTCAGATACTGAGTACCTCAAATATTACATTTTAGTAGAATTTTAAAGTTGATGTGCAGTCTACAAACGACATCTGCTTATGTTCAGCATACTCCAAATTATTGCCTTGTGAAATTTCAGACCAACAGTGCCTTGTGGAAGAAAGTTACAAGCAGTCACACACATTCTATGCACCTTGTTTCATATGGATATGCTTATAATGGACTGACACGAAATAAAAAAGGTCACATAGAAACTCCCTTTATAGTAAGTGTTCCTAATGTTAGATTCAAGGCAACTGTTTCGCATTTGTTTCTGAATTATGCTAAAAAACAATTACCAATACATGGGACTATAATCACTCATAACCGTTTGGCTATGGATTAAAAGATTTTGTTCTTCCCTTTGGACACAATGGTTATGAGCGTGACACCGTTTCTTTGTTTGTTTGTTTTTTGGCGGCTTACCCGTACAGTGATACCTTGCATAGCATAAATTATCTTGTTAGAAAGTCATAACCACTACTCTTGTGATATCGATGAATCACACTCATTATCATTCCAAGAAAAGAGACAGTGAGAGAAACATTTGCTTCATTCAAATCCACAGAAGTGGGAAGTGATTTGCAAAGTTTGTCCTCACAGCTTCTACTGGTTCCTATGTGTGGATATACACAAGTCTCTTCTAACATCTTGTCTTTTTCTTTTAGATGTCACAAGGATACCCAGTATCTGAGCCATGCACAAAAGGAAGTAGAGAAGATCGGAACACTGTATGGGAAAGAGGATGACCTTTATGTTTAGACAAATACTTTTTAAATTCTTTTTTTGCTTTGATTGCAGATTTCCAAACTAACAGCTGTGGTTCATTTGCAGATTTACACAGTAAGACACGATCTATCATAACTTTGTATTACCTGCAGTGGAACAGCGGTTAATATTGATTTTAATTTTTAATTTTTGTGCCAAACTGGTCGCTGCCCATCCACCATCCTTCACATACAATGACCCCTATATACCCCTCCTAATTATCATGAGTAGGAATATGGAGAGAATCATCATTATGTTAATAAAGAATCAATTTTCTTCATTGCATTGACCTTTAATGTTAGTAAATATTGTTTCAAGATAGCAGTGGCTTGTAGAGAGAGAACACTGCTAAAATCATTACATCATATTTTCTTTACATGCATGTGTATCTAAAAGAAAAAGTGGAGTGAAAAACAGAAGAGGGCGCTACTCACTTTCTGCCTCTGCCGTAGCTGACTCAGAGTATGCCAGCGCCAGTGCATGAGCAGTCTCCGCCACCTCCTCACTCTGACCGCTGTACCTGCATTTCAAATCAACCAATCAGATCCAAAATAGCTAGTATTTATATCGGCACAAACATATTATATAATCCATCAATACCTGTGGTTATCTTGCCCTTTTAACACGTGTGTCAGGCAATTTTGAACAGTTCCGCACTGACTAAATTGTAAGGTGTAGTGCCTCCTTCAAACAGCAACAAAGAAATGTGATGTTTACAAATGTTGTAGATAAAAGTATAGACCTGTTAGATTTCAAGAATGTGATGTGCACCATTGTTGGGGAGCTTCTAGTGCATAACTGAAGATGATGCAATAATCCAGGTTTATAAATGTTCCTGATCTAGATGAAGATCTGTTACTTTTGTTAGACCCTTGAAAGCCTACCCCCCCCCCCAAGCTATGGAGGATGAAGCAATGTCTCATTCCAAAAAAAAACAGGTCTTTACCATTTGTGAAGATTTTAAAGTACTTGGAATTTCCTGAAGTTATTTATTTCTGATTAATGGTGATTTCTACAAATGTACAGAAATGTGCATATTTTCCTTATCTCCTAAAAATTGTTACTAAATGTCAAATTTTGTAAGAAACACACAATGTAATCCCACTACGTTTACCGCTGATTTTAATAATAATAATAATAATCCATATTTTATTCGAAATAGACAGACATTACAAATAGAAATCTTCCGAAAATTCTGAAAATTCATTTTGCCCAATTGATCAATTGATCAGCCACTGAGCATCGCCAGATCGACGTTGCTCTATCCCTAAAAATCGTTGAACGCCAAACAGGGTAGCAGCAACTCCCATCTTTTAATGTCTTTTGGTCTGACGCGGTCGGGCTTGAACTCCCGACCTCCCGGTTGTGAGGCGGACGCTCTACCAACTGAGCCAACACACCGGTGATATGAAGTGTGTTTCCCTGATACATCAAAGTGTATTACTGTCACACTTTCTATTTTCATGGTACTCATTCTAACCATACTCTTTGTGGTGCAAAATTGTGCCAGTGTCACATTAAGAGTTAACCCCATTGGTTACAGGAACCAGATATGCCATGTATTAACTCTATGGCAATTAGAAAATCTTGGAAGCAATGGGTTAACAGTATGTCTGGTGATAGTGACCTAATACGCTTGAAACACTAGGATAATGATAACACACCAGTTGCAGATGAAGTTATTCTCTTCTTACACATAAAAATATAATTTACATGATTCATGATTTTGCACCAACCTGAATTAAATTGACACACTGTGAACAAGGACAACGCAAAGCGTAGCATCCCCTCGCCGGGTACATATAGCATACATATGCATATTTAACGAAGTGTGAACTTTGCCCTTTGGCATACATACTTAAAGATCAAAATCTGTCTAAAATTACTAAAGTTATTGAATGGAACTTGTAATTAGCTATTCTTACATATTTTATGAGCTATGAGCTTTGTCCTTTGACGTAAGTGTACATTATCCAAAATCCAAAATCAAAATGTATTTTTATACTATGTATGACAAGATCAAGATTTGACCACCATTTCACTGACAAATGTGTGTAAACATATTAAGTGGGGAAAATTACCTTTTCATCAATGCATATAGGTCTTTTCTAGGGTAAAACTATCTCTATTTTCAGTTTTTGCAAC
>JZLH01S0123611.1:1559-14890 GCA_001188425.1 Eucidaris tribuloides
GCACAAGTCTTATCACTGGACCGTCCTGAAAAACAGTGTTGCCACAATGGCTTCTCCCTGAGTGAGGCTATCCAGCCATAGATTTTTTTTTTAATAGTTGAACTCTAGTTTGATTTGTACAATAGTTAAGAGATATAAAATACCAATTCCACACCATGTCACACCACTCCCAGGATAATACTACCAAATATTTGATTTTATAGGAATTTGATATTTAGTTAGTTTTGTCATTGATTTATATTATCATTTTCTATTTCATAAATTTAACATGTTTTTCAGACCTGTATACATGAACCCTAATTTCCTCATAGATCTGTCAATATCAATCCTGTTTATAAACAAATCAAATAAAAAAAAAATAAGTAAATAAATACATAAATAAATATAAATTAGTAAATATGTAAAAAAAAAAAATCAAAAGGAAAATAAACATTTAGGTAAATATTTCAAAGGATCAGCCTATCACCATACACACACATGTATGATCAAAGAGCTAGATAGATTTGCGACAGAATCAATTCTACAACCTAGATATTCCCTGACTGCCTTACATCTTCTCTACAGAATTAGAAGCAGGAAGTCGTCATTCTTGATATCATACCAAGGAGAATTCCGCTGCAGAGATCAATAAATCCTTTAAACATCCTGGTGGCTTTGCACCAGGCTGTAGCGCATGAAGCATGATGATCATGTGATCACATCGTACGAAAATACTTCAGAGTTGACAAAAATGATACATTTCGTTCCCATTCAGTATTAACACAAACTTCCATCATAGCAAGTAGCAGTAGCAGAAATGGGAAGAAGTCAAACCAGTAACCACCTGAATAAGAAAGACCACCATTTTTGATACCATTGAAAAGTGTGTTTCATTGAAATGTATAATACAGGAACCTGTACTTAAAGACCACCTGCTCATAAAGACCACTTTTCTTGTCTCCCGTATTAGGTTTCACTCTAGTAGCAGTAGTAGCTGTAGTAGTAGTAGTAGTAGTAGTAGAGGAGTAGTAGTAGTAGGTAGTAGTATAGTAGCAGTATAGTAGTGTAGTATAGTAGTACAGTAGTAGTGAAGTGGTGGAGTAGTAGTTATAGTAGTAGCAGTTATTGTAGTTGTACATGCGCAGTAATAATAACCATAGTAATAGTAGATGTAGTACTTTTAGTATAATAATAGTAGTAGATAAAAATATGTAATAGTATTAGTAGTAGTAGTGTAGTAGTAGTAGTATGTAGTAGTAGTAGTAGTAGTAGTAGTATCGTGTGTAGTAATAGTGGCGTGGTGGTTAGTAGTAGTATAAAAGTAGTATAGTAGTATAGTAGTAGTATAGTAGTAAGTAGTGTAGTAGTAGTAGTAGTTATAATCAGTAATATAGCAGTAGAATAGTCTCAATAGCTAGTAAAGCAGTATTTGCTGACTACATCTATATGTAATTAAATATTTATTTTCATCAAACCAAACTAAATTCCAAATTAAAAATTAAAAATGAAAGCTTTTGAGATCACATAGCCGCAATATCTTCACAAAAACATCAACATTCCTAATCAGAAAGTCTTGTGAAACATATGGCCTTGCAATATTTTAGAAGGCATTCATGTACACACTCATACTTTTTTATCTTTATAAAACCTTTAACTCTCAGTCCAAAACATTTTGATTTTGATTTCATAACATGTTCATACAACTGTGAAATCCCCCAAGAAACACCTGCAGGCTCAGGAACAGCATTCATTCGCAATCTTCCTGCGACATCTGTCCCTTACCAGCATCCAAACAAGACTTCCAAAAAGTGGGAGGGAGAGGGGGGCAACTATTCCAGCCCAACTGACAAGGTCGTGAGGTGACAGCCAAACATACCTGTCACTCGAAAAATCATTTCTTTCCGTGACGCCTTAATATTCATCAAATTTCCCCCCAAATCTGATGGTAATCAACCTAAAATAGTGCAGCATAAGGGCAATTCCGGCATTACGGACATTACATCCAGACACTTTTTTTACAACTTTGGGGCTTATTTCTAGAAATCATCATTATCATTTCGAATCTTTTTGTGGAAATCTCACACAGGTCACCCTGACGCGTTAACAGTTTAAATTTGAATTATGTTTCTGTTTATCGTTTGGAAGTTAATCACACATAATGCTTGCCGTTATGACATTACATTTTTGGACAAGACTGTTTCACCTACCAATGAATTTGTCAAAATTTTTGAGCTCAAGCATGAAGTGAAGCAATTTTCTTCTGAAATGGGTGCTGAAGACCTGTTTAAGTTGTAGGATGACAATTAGGTACAACAGATTCAGTATATCCAGTACAGGACCATAAATGTTGGGTACGGACATTACTTTTTAACGTTACGGACATTACACCTCGCGACTACTTTTTCAGGTCCTCATTTTCATACTTAAACATTTGATAACTAATATAAAGCTAATATTAGTCATTTTTTGGTCCTTTCTTTACTAAAAACTACTATAAATTAATTCTGAAGTGCTGTTGAATGTGAAATAATGAGACTCAAAGATTGTGTGTTTTTTCAAAAATGATAAGACAATTTTGCAAGAAAATTTTTTTTGGAAGAAAGTTGTCTAAATATACTTCAAATGTATCCAATACCCTCAAATTAAAGAGTTCAATGAGTTCTATTGTTGATACCAAATCTATCACTGTAGCACTATATATTTTTGAATTATTACAGATTTCATGATTTTGAGCCCGGGTAACATTTTCGCGAATTGCCCATAACCAGGCTAATTATCATGTAATAGTCAGCATACTTGTATATTAGCATCAGATGAGGAGCTTGGGATTTTGTTTAGGGGTGGGAGGATGGTTGCCAGCGATGGGTCGACAATTAAGAGCAACAGAGGATGCTAGTTGATACAAAAGAAATATAATTAAAACAAAATAGGGGAAACAAAAACAATTTCAAGTGATATCTTTTCAATCACTTTTTTGTTTGTTATGGGGGTGGTTGAGGTAATTCTTTTTTTTTTTTTTTTTTTTTTTTTTTTTTTGGGGGGGGGGTTGGGTTTACCTTCCCATCATCCGCTCCCCCCCTCATTCATCTGATCAGCCTCTAGGTTCTGTTTGCAAGTACGCGTAGACCCAATTACAGGCCAATGACTGATAATCATCAGTGTTTGGCAACATGCTCACTCATTAGGTGTCACACAGCAACCTACAGTAGTCTCAACTGCAATCACAACTGCAATTGCCGTGATTGGAATTACCGACCGTATAAACAAGACACGATGATTTCAATTCAAAATTCTAGTTTAAGAGGCATGGATGTGTTTCTGGCTCTCTGTCAATCAACCATGACAGTGGTCACACCAAGGAGGTACTTCCTTGGTCACACAAGGCACGTGTACAAATGTACACATGTTCACGAGTGCATTATACCAGGAGGTCACACACACTCTGCCTCCAAAATCATGTTTTAGCGGTCTAGCCATTCACACAAGGAAAACGTGACGTAATTTGGAAGAATCGTGATAAGAAAATATCTCTACATCATGAAATAGATTTTGCGATTGGATTTGGAATCACGATCATGGTTGCTTTAAAGGTATTGGCTAACATTTACCACAGTTAAAAAAATCTGAGCCGCATGATTCCCCATGCTACCAGTGTCTTTGATGAGGTCTAAAAATGAAGCCCTGAAAAAATTGTATTTCAAAATAATTATTTAGTGCTTTGAAAAAGTGAAAATCGTAAGTTGACCAGATTCATGTGCCCATTTCCTCCCATAGACTTACTGTGTGTACACCTACGTTAATAAAAACTCGCCCCGAGTTTTATTGTTTATTCATGTATAACTTGCCATTGGCAGTGTAACTTTCCAAACTTTTGTATTCTAGGGTGTTTATTTGTCCATTTGAACACTACTATGTAGCTCAGATATCATAGTTTGACAATTTTTTAAATTGAAGCTCCACAATGTTAGCCTATCACTTCAAAGGTTAGTGACATGATTGGAAACACTTGAAAATGCCTCAAGAACCAAATGAGTTGAAATATATACCAACTATACACTAGCAGGAGTGGATCTCCCACGTGGGAGGATTTGTTTGTAATTTGTTTACTTAAGGAGAATCTAGCATAAACATAGGAGTATCTTATTTTTTTCTGGGGACGATAAAAATTAGCCCCATAGAGAGCCACACAACAGGTTTCCGTGCTACGAGTGATGTTGACATCGTTTATTTTAGAATGAGTCAACGTTTGACCACAAGATTTTCACAGGAGAATCCTTGCATAGTTTACTTGATTCTAGAGTAGTTTCAGCCCAAGTTGAGGACTACCCCCAATCATGTCATTTACCTTTAAAGTCAAAACACTGCAAAATTGCATTGATGCCAAATGTGAATTGACAGACACAAATTGCTCATTTACAAAAAATGACACTTTCATCACTTGCTTCATTTTAACCCGTGTAGGGCAGAATTAGTGATCAGCTATTTCAATCATGTTTGCAATCGTGATGTGGCTGCCGTGAGAACACGGTCCCAGATTGAAACTACCACAACTTGATGGATGTAAAGAAGGGAGACACGCCTCACCTTCACATGGCCAGGAAGAATTTAGCCCTCTCCGGAGGATTCAACGATTCCAAAACTACACCATGCCCTACGTCACCCGACAAATTTCCGAGAAGCAAACCGATCATGTTCCCATCATGTCATCCCTTCTTTAAAGGAACTGAACAGCACTGATTAAAAAATACTTGATGCTGTACACAATCTATTCATTTCAAAAAATTTAAAGCACTTTGTTTGTGAACACAAACTTTTAATTTGAAAAAAAGGTCATGCACTCATCATCATTGCAAACAAAGTCTTTTATTTGCAAATAATTTAAGAACTTAAACTCTTTATATCAAAATAAATCAAGTATGTTTTCACAAGCCAAAAATTCCAGAAGGCACATAAATAGACTCGCAAAAATCCTCCCCCCCCCCCCGAGGAGAATTTTGGCCCATACTTTTGGATACTTCCATTGCCAAGTTGCACTCAGCACCTGTGAATTTGGGCTGATGAGTAACTTGTGCGCTTCACAAATCATCAAGCTGAGCAGAACAAATACAAATAAATATTAGTCATTCCCAAGAAATGCATTTCACTTGGTTGGAAATCACTTTTTCTCATTTATTGTGAGTTTTTCCTTCGACCTCCCCAACCCCCCCCCCCCCCCAATGCTATAACCTGGTGACAAGCAAGGATGAACTATGTTTAGCATGTTTCACAATGATCTTCCCAGAAACCAGAAGTGTTTTCATACAGGTTTTGCAGTCAGTTACAAAGACATGGCTTTCCAATCGTGTTGTGCCCAAAAGTGCAATGACCCCAAAGCCTTATTACCGTTCCGAAGAGCCAGTCACAAGTTTCGTAACTGGTGCATTGTGTATATGTACAAACTGTGCAATGCTTACAAACAATTGCCATGTGCATTTTTACACACATGCATTGCATTGCCACTGTATTGTTATTACGCATCTGTTGACTTGCCATCATATCGTTATCACGGCTTCCATGCAGTGCCATTGTCGTGTTTTCCGACAAATTGGCAAAACTATTGTACAGTCTCCAAATAAACCTGGCACAGGGGAATTAGGGCCTGCACAATGGGGACTAGCATGGTGGAACTGTGGCCTATGGATGGTGGCAGGTTAAGGGTTTAATGCTAGTGTTGTGAAATAAGCGATCTCATGTCAATAATTTCATAACGACCAAAATAAACCAAAACCAAAAATTACAAAAATGAATAAACAAATAAATTGATAATAAATAAATTGATGAAATAAGAATCAAACAGGATAACTTAATTACCTCCACTTCCCACAATGCCTTGGAGCTTGTGGCAGCAGTCGCCGAGGCACGTCCAGTCGTCCGCAGGAAGACGTAGCTCTTCTTACGATACTCGTCACATGTAAGAAACTTCTCCTGCTCAGCATGAAATAACCTGACCACATCCCCCTGCAAAAAAAAAAAGGAAAAAAAATTATCAAATAAATTACATTCAAAATGACATGTATCACTGTTCTACACAAATATTTGATGAAGGGTTCAGCAATCTTCCTAGTCTGGATTCCAGATGTTTAAATTGACCCATCCTACTATCGTCAGTCAAATGCCTTGACTACGACTACAATGTAGTCTCTTTAAAGATAGGGTTATTCTTTTGCACGTCAAAAACATCTATATGAATCAAATCAGCTGAAATCATATCCAATGTGAAGATTAATATAAACAAACACCTCTCATAGAGACTTGGGGTAAAATATTGAGTTTTGGTTGAAATCTGGACGGTTAAACTTCATCCTTTTTCCATTTGCTCAGGAGCAAATTTTTAAAAATCAGCGACGTCAAACGTGCACGTGCCGTTCCAAAATGGTCCGATCAGCCGTTAGCCAAAGGTCGCGCAGGGGATAGTCGATTGACCAATCAGAGCGCTCTGCTCGTCTTGCTACGGTGCACAGTAACTGCGATTCGCATTTTGAGCAAAATTGAAACTCACAGAAAGAACAACATTCTGGTAACATGTCGTTATTAGTTTTTCTCATAAAACAACAAATTCATGACGTATGGATCTCAGATTTTCAACACACCATTTGTAAGTACTAAACTACCGTTTGGTATTGATAATGAAGGGAAGTAACGGACTTGCAAATCCCTAACCCCATCTTTAACATTGACTAAGGCAAAAGTGAAGGTAGAAAAAGTTGGAGAGTGAGTGTACTGTGGAGGCAGAAAAAGTTGCATGGTCTGAAAATGAGACTTCAATCTTCTGTCTTACAGAATCAGTATTTTTACCCAGGTAAAAGCAAACTAGAATCGCAATTGTACATCAAATCACAAAATTCAAAATGAGCACCAGTGATATTGTCTAATAACGATTCTGCTAAAATTATGCTACATTTTCCACATGTGATTGGCTTGACTTTTGTTTTTTAATCATCTTGTCTGCAAAGACGTTTTTCTCATGTGCACACTCAGTAACCTGGTAATAACCACGTCCACGATTGCAATCGTGTTTGCAATCACGATTCGGTGACCGTGTGAAACGATCCAAGTCCCAATGTTTTGCTACAGGCTATTTTATTTTTGGAGGAAAACCATAAACCACTAAAGATCACAACAAAGCATCAGCTTTTTATCATGCCATCACCAAAAAGACTACAAACCTCTCCATGTTTTCAATCTACTGGAGGCCTATAGATATTTAAAATCAATTCCTGGATATGGCAAGTCTGACTGCCTGTTTCTCTTTGGGCTAGTGAGGACAATGTCCGGCCACTAACCAGTCAGTCTGAATATTCCGGCCCAGTGGGTGATCATGTTTACAAAGAGTTTGGCTAAGTACAACTCAAAACTTTCTGAGGAAAAACACTAAAGATCACAGCAGACCATCAGATTCTCTCATTTTGTCACCAAAAAGTCTACAAACCTCTCCATCCTTTCAATCTATTTAGAATCAGTTCCTGGAAACAGCATGTCTGCGAGCCTGTTTCTGTTCTGGCTAGTGAGGACAATGTCCGGCCACTAACCAGATGTGGTCGGTTTGAATATTCCGGCCTCCTGGCATCTCTGTGTTTACAAGCTCAGTTTACAACTCACAAGATGGGGACCACTTTCACACGGCAGCAGAATCGTGATTGGAAACACAATTGCAATAGTGGTGATAAGAGTTACCGATCAAACATACTTAAGTAAAAGGTCTTTGAAATAACACAATACACAGTTTACTAATACAGGTTTATCATGGATGTTTCTTCCCGGAGGCCTAGTAACGAGCTACTGTATTCTAGTGTTGCACGACTTCAGCATTTTAGAGAGTCGACTAGTCGCCCACCAATAGTCGCGACTCCGTCTATTAGTCGATTATCGGTGTTCAACGTCTTAGTGTGTTCAAGATTGGTGGTGTGGGGTGCATGGGTGTCACAGTCGGAGTCGCAGTGAGTGCAACGTATACGGCAACACGTCATGTATGATAGCATTGCACGATTACAGGCTGATCCAAGTACATTTTGGCAGTTCTGTTTGATTTGCGATCGAAGAGAGATAGGGGATTCATTTCTGCCACAAAATGGTAGATAAATGATTGGTAGTTCTGTTCAATTTTTACGTCTTTTGACTCAGTTTTTAATGCAAATTAACATGTGATAAAAAGTCGACTATTGCGTTCCGATAGTCGGAATCGCGACTCCGTTGCAGGCAGTCGCGACTACGACTTTTCGCGACTTAGTCGTGCAACACTACTGTATTCCATAAACCTGATTGTAATGAATTATACATTTCAATACTTGGAATCCAACTTGCATACGTATTATAGTTGTTGGTGTGTCGAGCAAACATCAGGCGAGCTCTAAAGTTGTTAGGGACAACATTTGTTTAAATTAAAAGGTATGTACAAAATTTGAATATATAGTAAACTGCCCTACAGTATTAGAATTTCAAGTCCTACTGAAGAGGTATGGCCATGTTTCTGGGTAAAACTGTCAATCAAACATGCACCAGATGGTTCATGCGGCTTTGACACACTTGAACACATGCATATGAGTGCGTGGTAGTCGAGCAGAAGTTAATAAATCATGCATAAGTTACGGATGTCAAATCGTGTTTTAGATGTCAAGCTACTCTTCGCAATTAAAACACTGAATAGAGATTTATGCCAAATATATGTGAACAGGAAAGGGAAAATGTCCATAAATCCTTCCTGCCAACTTCTTTTAGCTGGGTTAAGCATATGAAAATGTATACTGTATCTTCCTGTTGGAATAAAACCACACCTTAATTTCATACTGATAATGTTAATATTTTATTGTAACTATCTAAATTACGCATACATGTATGAGCACCTTCTTCATATCAAATTTCATAAAATCTATCAAACAGTTGGTGGATGGAAAACAGTGTTTACACGATCTGTTAAAGGTTAGTGACATGATTGGGAACGCTCTGAAATAGCCTCAAAAAGAACAAATGAAGTTGAAAATATGTAACCAACTATACACTAGCAGTAGTGATCTCCACATGTGAGATTTTTTCTGTTAAATATTGTTTACTTTAAGCGAGATTCAAGCATTAAACACAGAGTATTTTGATTGTTATCCGGGCACGATAAAATATAGTCATAGAGACCACAAGCAGTTTCTGCTACGGAGTGATTATTGACATTGTTTATTTTAGTAATGAAGTCAACGTTATGACAACATATTTTCACCAGGCAGAATCTTGATAGTTTACTTTGATTGTAGAGTAGTTTCAGCCAAGTTGAGACACCCCCAATCATGTCATTTACCTTTAAGAAGGACTAAAGTTATGGAATTATTACTTGCTATCCCATTCTGACTTTATCTGAGTAATGTATAAATTAATATTTTATTTATATTGCCCATTTTTTTCTCAAACTTTCACTAATGCTGTTTTGCTGAATTTTCTAGCTTTCTGTGAAGCCATACTTGCCATCGCTTGATATCTCCGTTTTAAAACTGGACATTCACCCCCCCCATCCACATCTCCCTCCTCCCCACGCCCCCCTCCCTGTCTTCCCTCCTGCCCCTGCCTCACACCTGCCCTCTCTTATATCCTTGAGTGTATAAAATTGGGTGATTATGCATCAGTCGAAATAAAATCATATATGAATCAAATCACGAAATTCAACAATGTAAGATTAAATACGAAATATAAAAAACCTCTCAAATAGAACTGGGTTCGACAAAATATTGAGTTTTGCGTGAAAATTTGACGGTTAAACTCATCTTTTTCCATTATCAGAGAAATTTAATAAAAAATCGCTACGTCAAAGAGTGCACTGCCCCCGCCCCCCCCCTTCCAAAAATGGTCGATCAGCGTTATTTCAAAGCTGCGAGGCATAATCGGTCTAGCAATCAGTGACGCTCGTCGTCTTGCTTACGTGTAAAGTAACGCCAATTCGCATTTTTGAGCAAAAAAATTGAAATCACAGATTAAGATATAAATTTCTGTTACATGTATATATTATTATTTCATTATTAAACAAAAATCTATACGTTATGCATCTAGACTATTTCAACACACCATTTTGTAAGTACTTAAACTACCGTTTGGTATTGATAATGAAGGGAAGTAGATGACTTAGACATCCTTGCAAATCAATAACCAATCTATAACTTTGCAGTAGAGTACAGCACTTTCATATTAATGTCAACTATGGATAGACCAGATGCCAAGATATACACGTGTACTGGACTGGCTCCAATATCCATAAAATACTCGTTGATCTACAGACACGTAAGCAATGTTTCAGGAAACTTGTATAACAGGACGGTCTTAGTTATCCTTGATATATGAATTTAAAATGGGAATTAAAAAGGAATTTGAAGTGTGGAGCTCATGTTTGGTTACAAAACACACACTTCTAAAATGACTCATAAAATTGATAAAAGACAATTTTAATCCTACCAAATCAATACGATTTCAAACTGTAGTATATACATGTAGTGATGTCAGTGTACCACCACTACATCAACTACATCATGTAATATTACTAATATCTGCATAATGTATCACGTAATTTTAGATTTTAGCACTCATCATCATACATCATAAAGGTTTATGGGATAGGGACATGCATTTATGCACTGTAGGAAAAATTGTACACTTGACCCTGTTTCAAATTTCGACACAATTAGTGAAACATGGTACATCCTTCCTGCCTTCCGTCTGGTGTCAGAAGCAATTCGCTTACTGATAACAATGTGACAGCAAACATTATACATACACATGACTAATGTTTATACATTACACGTATGTGTATCAGCCTACATGTACATGTACAGGCTACAGTGTACAGTATATCACCAAATTATTAAATACAATATCATGAAAAAAAATTATACATTAAATCACATCTATGTACTATTATACAGGAGTTATATTTTCCCAGGGGTTATCCTTTTGCCGCCGCGACGGCGGCAGGCGCTGAGAGAAAATATGATCACGAGGAAAATATATCACTGCACGGTCCAAAAGATTGTTACTTATACCGCTACCAGTTGATTAATCTGTTTATTAGATGGCCTTGATTACGCTTACCAGTGGTGATTTCAAGTTCGGTGTTGGTGCTTGGAGGAAAGAAAATGCAACACCGAGCTCCTTTAGCAGCGATCCGATTGCACTATCGATTGGCACACACGTAGTGACGTCACGCGCATCTCACGGTGTTTAGATGAAAGTTACGCGCGATGGCCGAAAATCATGAGAACATTTACCTAGCAAAATGACGCCAAATCATTCCTGCCTGTCCGTAAAATTGTATGATCTGCAGACATGTATCTTTTTCTTCATTTCGCATATGGAAGGTAAAATATCAGTTTTGACCATTATGTCAATTTTTAAGGTGAAAAGACATTTTCAGGCAGTTTGCGGTCGGGACAAGCTTTCTCCATATGCACCACACGAACGCAATTGGTCCTATTAAACGTACGAGGGCGGCAGACGTTCGAAAATATATTCGGCTGGAAAATATAACTGCGCTGTGAAAATATAACTTTTCGCGATCCTAGCAAGGTATCATGTGACGGCTGTGGCACAATACATCTTCGGACACTGTATCTAGCCATCTAATATTTTATGTTATTTAATCACCCTGATACAATGAGATGTTACATGGCACTTATTACTTAAAAACAAAAAGGATTAGTGGAGGACCCTTTTGATAAAACAAAAAATGTATCCACAACATGTTTATACATGTATGAAATATTTTACATCAAGGCTATAAGAACATTATTGATTCAAGCATGTTTTTTTTTCCTGTGTTTGACGACAATGTAATTTGATCATGTGGTATCAATTTTAGTTAACATATCAAATTTGCAATTAAATATATACCTCAGTCTAAACCTTCAGAATGTTTTTATCTCTTATCTGCAAAAATTCACCTTTGTTTAAAGGTACATGTATGGGCTAACATTTACCACAGTTAAAAAAATCTGAGCTACATGATTCCCCATGCTACCATTGTCTTTGATAAGGTCTAAAAATGATGCCCTGAAAAATTTGTATTTCAAAATGATTATTTAGTGCTTTAAAAAAAGTGAAAATTGTAAGTTGATCGGATTCACCTGTCCATTTTCTCCCATAGACTGTACTGTGTGTACACCTACACTATTTAAACTCACCCCGAGTTTTATTTGTTTATTCACACATAACTTGCCATTGGCAGCGTAACTTTCCAAAAAAATTTTATTCTAGGGTGTTTATTTGTCCATATGAACATTACTATGTTGTTCAGATATCAAAATTTGACAATTTTTTTAATTGAAGCTCCACAATGTTAGCCTATCACTTTAAAAAGTATGAAGAAAGCTGTTAGTCAACAGGTCTACAGTACTCACATTTGTATTGGAACATCACACAAAGTGTACATACATGTACATGCATGTACATCTTTGTGTATGTGTGTGTGTGTGTGTGTGTGTGTGTGTGTGTGTGTGTGTGTGTGTGTGTGTGTGTGTGTGTGTCGTGTCTGTCTGTCTGTGTGTCTATGTGTGTACTGTGTATGCATGTGTGTACATATGTCAGTGTCTGTATATATGTGTGTGGTGAGTGTACATGTATGTGAGTGTGTAGTATGCAGGCCCTACATATAAGTATGTACATGTCTGTGTGTATGTGTATATTTGTGTCTGTGTTAGAGCTGTAATATTTCGGTTATTTCAAAAAACGGTTAACCTACCTCAAAAAACGGTCGGTTTTCAGTTAACCTTTTTTTAGTCTTCAGACATTTCTTCCTTATAAGCGTATGTCATTTCACTTTAATTCAGGTATCTGCTTGTTTATTGTTTTTTTATATGTTTATTTTGGCACACATCCATGTGTTCTTTCATATTTTGGCATATATAAAACATCGAAATACTGAGAATCTTACATCCTTTCTGATAATTATGCAATATTTCAATGTTTTTGGATGACTTAATCGAAGATTTCTGCTTCAAAATGAACCAAAACGGTTATCCTAAACCTAAAATGAAAATCGGTTTTGATTGGAGACGGTCGGTTACCGGACGGTTAACCTTTTGACTACAGCACTAGTCTGTGTGTCAGTGTACCTTATTGTCTGTGTGTGTGTGTGTGTGTGTGTGTGTGTGTGTGTGTGTGTGTGTGTGTGTGTGTGTGTGTGTGTGTGTGTGTGTGTGTGTGTGTGTGTGTGTGTGTGTGTGTGTGTGTGTTGTGTGTGTGTGTGTGTGTGTGTGTGTGTGTTTGTGTCTGTGCACTTGTGTCTAAGCATGCATGTACATGTATGTATGTGTGTCTGTCTGTGTGTTTGTTTACATCAGACATACATG
>JZLH01S0123622.1:10782-21801 GCA_001188425.1 Eucidaris tribuloides
TACGCTCGCTCGCGGATTATGTGTAGGCCTATAGATCTCATGTTTCAAATCGGAACCCATTTAAAAAAGGTTGGGTTCGAGTTAGATTGTCACTAAAAACAGCATCTTCAAGCAAACACCTAATCTGATGGTGAAAATATCTGCTTGCGCCCAATGCCCCTTTTGACATATAAGTGCCCTTTATTGGCTTTGCCCCCCCCCCCCCAAACGAAAATACGTTCCGCCGCCCATGGTAAGCAGTGAGCCCATGCCTCAGGGGTCGCCTAATCACATTACATCACTGCAGACCTGACAGATAAGAAACGATAAATCTTCTCTGGAAGGGCTATTTTTGTGGATTTTTTATGTTACTGGAAATGTACGTTATTTGCCAGACTATTATACTGAAGACAGGTTTGGCTGTTGATTCCAGGATAATGGTCTGGCAGTCAGACTAATGTTATACATATAATGCTGAGGTTCATCATTCCATTTCTAAAATCCGGTTTTAAATTGAATTTCGGTCCAAGTCGAGTCCATGTGTGGGTATCCTCGCATGTATGCTAGACTGGGGTACACCTATTTGAACCAGAGGATTAAATTCTGTGCATGAAATATGTAACTCACGTACCATTGTTAAACACAGGTGCATGAATTCCTGAGTGATTAACACTTTGGGCGCTGGGCTAAAATCCAGGTATGTTAACCAGGGACTGGATTGTTTCCGACTTATGTGTATACCCTTTCCATATTATACGATTTTCTGTAAAATTGCAAATGCTATCGAGACAATACATTTTAACTCATTTATTTGGTTCATTGTGTATTCATTTTTCGATAAATGTCATTGGTAGGAACTTCAGTGACATTTGTCATTCGAATTAAAATGTATGGATCCGATTGTCTTCTCGGCGAACCGGTTCGCCGATAATACCTCATTGATGTTGTACGTGGGCGAACCGGTTCGCCGATAGCACTCAAAGTGTTAATGTAGTATAACTGATTACAACTTCATAGGGAGGAAGTACACATCAGTCACCATATTTGTCTGACAGAAGGGCCCTAGCATATGTTCCCAGCAGAAGGGCCGTAATAGTAAATTTTATCGAATTTGAGAAATATTGCCTTATTTGATATTTGCGCTTAACATACTGACAGAAGGATTTGAAAATATCACACTACATTGATTTCATGTGAAAAGAGCCTATGGTTTTCAAGTTAGAGACAATTTTAGTGTTAAGCCCTTTGCCGGGAACATATGCTAGAGCCCTTCTGCGGGACAGCTGACTATATATTTAGGCTAAAAACTAAAATTCATGTCGTTCTGCTTAAAAACTTTGACAATTTGAAAAAAAAACAAGCAGCAGGGCTTGCATTGCTTTTTCAGCAAAACTGGAGTCAGATATTTCATCCACTGATCCCGTGGGGGGGGGGGTACTCACGTATATTGGGTATACGGGGATATGCCGCTTGGAAGGGTGACTTTTTTCATGAAAGATCCTTAGACATGGATCCCATTTTCGTCAAAAAGATCCTTAAATACTGGTCCCATTTTCAAATTTTCAGCGCTCTTCACGCGCAAACATATGCTATTTTCAAATTTTCGGCCCGCTTCTCGCGCAAATATATGGTGTTTGGGCCCATTTTTCAAAAAAGAATCCTCAGACATGGGTGCCTATTTACAGCGAAAGGACCCTTAGATGTGAATATGGGTCCGGAGTTCTCAGCGGCACACCCCCGTCCGACTATAACCTGAGTACCTCCCCCCTCCCCCACCCGGGCCAATGATGTGTCTAATGTTTATAACCACAATCATCAATGAGTAACATAATCTGTGTCAAACGCAATTTAATAGATTTATAGTGTTTCCAAGTTTCAAGCATGGATTCTGGACAGTATACAATTTTTAATGTATTCAAAAATCATGCATTATTGCATATTTCTCGACAAATGTTGTTGGTTTCCCAATACTGGTTTTGCCACTGACTATGATTTGCACCTTGCAGTAGTATTACAAAGTAGAGAGTTCATCTAACTTTAACATTAATTCCTGATTTGTTTTGAAATATCTGGGGAAAGTGGTCATTAAAAGATTCTGTTTACTTTGTTTTGCTCAAGGTTACCATCATAACCTTTTATTTGAAATATCTTTATAATGTGCTACATCTACACTGTTAGACATGTTTTGAATCTACATATAGATAACACTATTTATTATATGCAGTTTTGTGATTCTAAAATGCCTCCTTTTCCTTTGTATTATCTGTAAACTTAACAATATTGTGAATTCATCATTATTATGTTACACATACCGCCGTTGTACTAGCAGAGCTGTATCACCATCTGGCCATGCGTAGTGAACTGGGGCCCTGATCTAGGGTGCCGTTTCATATTTTAGGGAAATCTGACATGTTTGTAATGGTTAGAGTACCCAAATGTGATTCAATTCTTCCAAGTTTCCACTCATTTTAAAGCAAATTATTGAGCTTTAAGATGACACCAAGTTTTATTTCATCAATAAAATTCAATTACTAAAATTATGATTGATTGAGTTACACGATGGTGGGGGTGGAGCAAATTGGGACACGGAGATTGGGACATGGCACTGTGTTAAGTCTATATGGGACAACATACGGCCAAGGTTTACTGAACTATATATCAAACTAAAGTTTATTTATTACTCTTTCAAGTGATTTTAAGTTTCATTTTATCAATGGTCAATTAAGAGAATTATGATTGATTAACTCTTTGTGTAACTCATATCAATCATAATTTTTAATTGAATTTTATTGATGAAATAAAACTTGGTGTCGTCTTAAATTAAGTTTTGAATTGGGCCATAGAGATTGCATTGGGACAAGGTACACTATGTTCAGTCTATATGGGAGAACGTACATCCAAGGTTTATTTGGTCTTTTCTGCATATAACGATCAATATATCATTGACTCTATGTATCAGATTAAAGCTCATCCAATACTCTTTGAAATGAAACCTTAATTATTTCTATAGCTGTTGAATTTAAGAAATTACACTTAATTAACTAATTTACAAGTTTGGAAAGTGTATCAAATAGGACATGGTAAGCTAAACATACAACCAAGAAAAAAAACGTTTTAGTAAGTGTTGCCATAATTATTTTGCTAATTATGAATAGATTATTAGTTCTGCATTAAAAATACCTTATTGTGGTCTGACAAATACAATCATAAGGTCTCCAAGTGGACTTTGTGCTTTCTTTCTGTATGAATTTATATAAATCAACACATTTTCATGCAAATTTTGATATCCATTGCTCCCAAAGTCATATAAAGTAGTTCTACCAGAGGTATCCCTCTGAGTTTGGTCTTGTTGTATTGGAAATTATCTGTATTTTACAAAAAAAACGTGCCTGTCTTGGTAGTTGCTTGGATGTAGATATAGCAGCTCTTATGTACAAAATTTTCTCCAGCTCCTGCCCGCACATGTGAAATCAGTTTCTGGAAACTAAAGGGCAAAGTAAACACTTTACACAAAAATTAAAAAAAAAGGGAAAATGGAATATTATGTATGTTTGGTAGTATTTTATGCAAAATGTAATAGTTTTGCCTTGCACTAATATTTTAAAACATGATAGGCCATTACTTTTTTGTGATTTTTTTCGAGTTATCAAAATTATTTGAGGAGGGGGGGGGGACAAAACGATATGTTTGCCTCCCTGCCGCCCATTGGGTGGGCGACTGCCCTCTGCACAATAATATAAATTCTTCTTATTAGCGAAAATTTTGAATGGCAAGTCAAGGATTGTCACTATAAAAGCGGCAAAAACTGAATCTTTTTTCCAGTGAAAATGCAAAATTTTCTCATCCTGGGAGGGGGAACCCCATCCTAGATCCTACCCCATGATGTTAATGAGTATGTCTATTCAGTCATTTTACAATTTCGTATCGCCTCTGATATTTTACTGCAACGTAATATGATCTTTAAAGCACATTTTTCAAAAGCAATACGGCAATGTGAGAGGGGTCTTCTCGCAGCCATTTTTATCATCACGTTCTGCTAACATTTAAAGCATTTAAAGCATTTAAAATTCGTCTAAGAAGCGAAAATTATGAATTAAGAGTCAATGAATACAAATTCATCCGGCACTATAAGGGACAAATACTGTACTTTTTTGAAGGTGAAAATACACAATTTTCTCACTCTGGAAACCCTCTCCCAGACCCTCCCCTATTAAGGTTAGGTTTAGGACTAATCAATATAAATATCACTTCTTACGTTTCTGCAATATGATTGACATTTTAATGCTCATTTTTAAAGGCAAAACAGAGGTACACTCACAGCTACGTTATCAACACACGGCCTACAGAGATTCCCCTTCATCCCCGTATAAACCTAAAAACCCTGAATATTCGGGCATTTATCAGATATTCAGGCAAAAAATGTTGTGACCCCTCCCCCCCCCCCAAAAAAAAATGAAGAGGTCCCGTACGCCTATGTGGTCATCATAGGTGGAGCCTTATCAAATAATACAATAATACAAATAAATTCATACACTATAACAAGACATAGAAATGGCCTTACAATAAGAAATAACAAATGTATTCGATATTCACTGTTTCCGTAACTAATTAAAATGTCGGGAGACCTTCAAATTGCTATCTGAAGTTTACAATATCCCCCACGCCCCCCCCCCGTCACGTTATTGAATATTTTGAATTATCAAAAAATGCACAGAAGTCGACATGGAAGCTTCGTTAATAATTTCTGTCGGATAGAAGGGGCATTCCATAAAGGTCGGACGTACATTCAGACACATTTAAGATCCACATCTCCTATGATTTAATAATAATGGGTTTTTTTTTCAGTATATCATAACACGTGACTTGGGTCATCATTGCACCGTGACAAGACCAGCCTATAATATGAAGAACAGAAAATAATGAGCAAAAATGTGAGGGGTCGGGCGTACATCAGACAAAAACAGGTTCTTGCAATTTTAGAGTTCATGCCAAAATTTCTGTGATTTGTATGACGCAGGTACTGAAATTTTAGTATGGGCTGCTAGCTAAAGGAAGAATCTTGAAGGAACTGCAGTAAGAAAAAAATTGACAGGCATTACCCTTGTTTCAGTTACAGGTTGGGGGTGTCGGACCCAGGGAGGTGGGGCACTTAGTATAATTGTGTGATACCTATGTGCCGCGGTTGAGACCCCCATTTTCAACCACAATTTCCGTTCCAGAGCATCTCAATTTCAGAAGGCACAGAATTTTTTTTTTCTTTTTTCAGTTCCAGAGACCCCCAAATTTGCCGTTTCGCTTCTGATTTTTGGGGCCAGAGCATTGCCCTTTCAGCACGACGCGCCATTGGCGCGCCGGAACTTCGCCGCTTAATAGTTCCGGAGCATAGCATTTTGAGGTTTTCTGAAGCCTTACCTCCAGTTCCGGAGACCCCCATTTTTCGCTCAAGTCCGTTCCAGAGCCCCCGATTTTCGACTTCGGTGCGGCACATAGGTATCAAATTGTAAGTCGAGTGCGCCCCCCCCCCGGGTGTCGGACATACATTTTGAAGGGGGTCGGACGTACATTGTGCAAGCTAGTTGAACACTGTACGTACGACCCTAATTTGAAGAGCAGTTACACAAAACATACAAATTACAGATTAGTGAATCTTTTTATACATAATGTTTGGTTAGTTGTCTTTGAAATAAGGAAGATTTAACAAATGAGTCTGTTGCAGGTAAGGAGTTATGCTTAATTAAATTGGAGACCTATTCAGACAGTATACGTCCGACCCCCATATTGATTTTTGATAGTATTATAGTAATGTTTGACCTATAAAATGGCTAATCTACCTTGGATTTTAGAAAAATTTATGCAGAAAGATTCTTACTTATTTCTTTGTGTGTGTGTGTGTGGTTTTTTTTTTGTAATTTTGTTTTTATTGTTTTTAAAGAAAATTATTACAAGTCATTATCCAATCATAGTTAGCACAAAATTAAGCATTTACTGTCATAGAAATAAAAAATAATCAGCTTTTTGTGAATTTCATGACAGAAGACATTTCCCATTGAAGTTGTACACAAATCAAATTTCAAATTATGTATTTCTTTGTTCTTGTTTTTTTTTTTGGGGGGGGAGGAGTTAATGTGAAATTAATTTGGGCAATTCCACACGGTAACGGCGTGACATTGCAAAAAAAAATACACTTTCATAATGTTGATGATGTTGATAATGGTGATGGTTCATGGCAGGGGAGGGGGGCAAAGGCAGATGGGGCGACCGCTCCCACCCATATTGTTTTCAAAGTATTGAAAATGATGGGGATTTTACTGTCTTTTCAAAAATCCCCCCATGGTTCTTTATTTGGCTAGTAAAAAATAATAAATTGCCAGGCTAAAAATGCTTTTCATTGTCGTCCGCCCCTCCCCCCCGCCCTTTCGCTGCTTGTTGATTACTGTTTAGCTTGCAGTTTGACTAGCAAAAAAAAATTGGCGAAAAATGCTTGTTGTTGTGGGCCCCCCTCTCCCCGCTTGTCCGATTCTGTTTGGCTTGCAATGTGGCTAGTAAAAAATAATTTTGGCAGGCAAAATTATCCCAACAGATTTTGCCCCTCCTGAGACTTTTACCCTGGCGCCGCCCCTGGGTGATGATATGATGGTGATGATAGTGATAGTGATGATGACGGTGATTGATTGTGATGATGTGGTGGTGATGGTGGTGATAAATATGGTGACTGTGATTGATTGTGATGATGATGCTGTGGTGGTGATGTGATGATGATGATGGTGATGATGATGGTGATAGTGATGGTGACTGTGATTGGTTGTGTTGATGTTGTGGTGGTGATGTAATGATGATGATGGTGATGATGGTGGTGGTACTGATGGTGACTGTGATTGATTGTGATGATGTTGTGGTGATGTGATGATGATGGTGATGATGGTGGTGATAGTGATAGTGATGATTTAAGGCTGGTTTTATATTGCTTCCAACGAGAATTAAAAAAAAACCCTTAAAGATAGCGAATGCCCCCCCCCCCACACACACCCAGGTTTCATTCTCCAATTGCTGTACTTTTGGACACACACACACACACACACACACACACACACACACACACACACACACACACACACATACACACACACATACATGTAAATCGTCCAAAGTGGGGACATGGACGTATTTCTTTATTTAACAATAAATGTGGGGACATCCAAATGTCCTCAGACTGCTGTGTGTATCAACCACATGCCCCACTTTACAAGCAAACACTCACACAGCGGTGTACGACAAGAAGTTACTACTAAAAAAATGTGCAATCTTATGCTTTTTTATATGCAACTGTGTAACCCTATATGACTTTTTAAATATGAAATATTGGGGATTCCTGACAGGTTTGCTTATGTCAAGAGAGGGCGACATTTGTATTTCGAAAAAGCATTTCAGATAGTCTGCTATGATGATTTCCATTGTGGGGATATCCCCACATTGACTATAATGCCCACAACTGTGGGGTAGGGTGTAATATGACTTTTGAAGAAAATGAAATATGTGAAAGTGGATCATTTTATTTTCAAAATCATTCCCCTTACCTCAATTGTTTCAGCTTTTTGCAGTAAAGAAATATGTCTTGTAGAGAAATTTCAGATACTCGTCCACCAAACGACCTAAGGGGAAATTGTGTATTGATAGTTGATTTGTTAATTTTCAAATTTGCTTAATTTATGATGTAGTCAACCGACCCATGAAAGCAATCATCTTCCCTATTTACGTTCATTCCATTTTTATCTATATAAACATGTACTTTTGTAATTTGCCTTTGACTTTCAAGTGTAAATCATGTAAGAATGTAAAAACAGTATTGTGCCAACGGACATAATGTGCCAAGAACATACCGCCATTTTTATTTTTATTTTTTACAATTTTATTTGAGCTTCTTTTGTCATCCAAATTCAATTTCATTGTTTCAAATATAATTAACCATATTCGGACCTCCATTCGAGTTACACAAAACACAACCAGAATTACATTTTTTTTTCTGCAGACAAAATCAATGCATAGATTCCCAACAGACAATGTCAGAGGCGACACCACGGGGGGGGGGGGGGGGGGGGGGGCACAACCCTAATTTTTCAAAGTATGCAATTCATTTGGATTTTGAGTGATTCAAAAATTGGCCGCCTCCCTAAGATGAGGTTTGTTTTTGGCTCTTTTGGAAAATCCTCAAGAACAATTTTCCAATGGGGGGGGGCCCTTGTTGAACATGAAAGTGCCCTCTTTCTTGGTTTGCCCCCCCCCCCCAACGAGAATACGTTCCACCGCCCCTGACCAAAGGCGAAATAATAATACCCTCAGGCGGGGGAAAATGCCCAAGGAAGCAAATATATTGTTAAACAGGACAAATTGTCACTTTGAAATCCCCCACCTGCATTTTCATCACGTTTTGAACACACACAGATGTGCACACACATGTGGATCCAGTTTTATTGTCCCTTTGTGAACTTTGTTTTGTGGGGATATAAAAGAATTTCCAAAAAAAAAATGCACCATACAAAAGCTACTTGATGAGTCAATATTTATTACTACTTGTATTAATATACATTTGAGTACATTCTACAAAAACTTTTTTTAAATATCAACTTTGTTGTAAAAAAGATACAAAATCTTAGCACACAATATTTTAGCAGTTTAGAATTTAGTTCAATTTTTATTCCCCACCCCTGATATATGGTGAGAAAAAAGTCCACTTAAGTAATACAGTCCATTTGATTTTTTCAGTCTACTCTATTTCAGGTTGCATAATTTGTTTATTCAGACCACTTAACGTGAGCAATACTACACTTTATAGTTAAAATATTTGTTAACAAACTTTTTCAGTACTGTTTAAAATGTGTTTTGGTAAAAGACATAAACACAGTCATGTAAATATACTCACATGGCATGGTAAATCCTTACATTTGCACAGATAAAGAAAGTGCATTTCGTTTTTTTTTTTACTAAATGCACATCACCATTATTTACAAATGATGTCATCAATTGTTGATGTCAAGCAAGATAATTTTACTGAGTTGTCTTAAATTTTCAATCACAACTTCATCATCCAATAACGACACTCATATTTTTAAATATAAAATATTAAAAACCTTATCAAAAACATTTTTTATTTGTTTATAAAACAAAATCCTTTCACGATACAGAGTGACATGTTCTTTAAGTACAGCATACTTGTTCTAGATAATATAAAAAGTAATTGGCAAGTCACAGCACTAATCATACAGATTTAATGCATAGAAATTGGATGATTTCAAGCTCACTACCAAATCTTATGTACAAAGTTACATTCTTACAATTTACATTATGAGTCCATTAAATATTGAACTTAAAGAGCAATGCAAGTTTTGTGTCATATTTTTTTCATATTTTTTCACAACTCTTAAGTGCTGCAGTATATATTCTTGGTCATTAAAAATGGGGACATTGCAAGACAAATCATAAGCTACGATGCCTCTTTTATTTTCTGTTCCTATCTCCAACTCCCCAACTTGATTTATCAGTTTAGTCATTCATTTTTATGGACATTTTCACATCCAACTTCACAACATCATTCTAAGAAAACCATCAGAGATTGTATTCACGTAGGTAAGAAATTGACATCGAACATCCAAAAAGGACAATCACAGCAATGTAATATGATGTATATTTAGGTTTACACATAATTTTTCATTTTTGAAATCTTAATGGAATCTTCCCTGTGACATTACACAACTTTGGACAATGTTCCACAAAACACACTCATGAATGTTATTTCGTTTGCAAGACATTTTGAAACAGTTCTTCTCAACTCCAGTGTAACACCATCAGAGCATTAATAAAACAAAATTACAGCATTTTTTTTTTTTTGTGGGGGGGGGGTCGGTGTTGAATTGCACCTATGCATCATAGATGTAGCTCAGTACCATTGCAATAAACCTTCACAGACTTAACGTGTGATAGTCTGAACTGACGGGGGTAAAGTCTTGTACCACTTGTAAGAACGCCCTCATCTTTACATTATTACATTTCTCGATTCTAAAAACAAAAGTGATATTGTTCATGTGTTATGCTTTAAAATGATTTACATATATTTCATGTATTATTCGCAAATAGTATAAAAAAGAATGTCTTGTACAAAATAATGCTTATTTATTTTGGAAATGTTACTATAAAATTATTGCCTGTATACTGTAATGCAGTCTTAACTTCATTAATTCTGCTGCATTTCTTTCATCCCAAAACTTCATTGTAGATATCCTAAATGAGAAGGACTACAAGTCCGACTAGTCCAAGTAGCTGTATGGCATAGTTGTGGTCTGATAACTCAGAGAAACTGCAGTGACTTATTCTTCCACTGTCTCGCACAAGTTGTAGCTTCTATATCCAGAGAGACCTGCAAGATGGGACAAATACATGAATAAATTTATTAAAGACACAAGTTAACAATGACCACAATTTAAGAAATACAGAATGAAATAAATATCTTTTAGTTCATCCATCCGTCAATCAATCAATTAATCAATCAATCAATCAATCAATCAATCAATCAATCAATCAATCAAAATCACCTTATTATTGATTTGAAATCAATCTAAGACGGAATTCCCTTTAACTAATAGATATGCATAAGTAAAAACACTAGGGCCTATCCTCCAAAAATAAACATCAAAAAAAAATTGGTCAAATTGTTATACAAACACTTAACACAAAAATTGCTCCAACAGACCACTAAACATTTCATTGTACTCTCGCTATACCGGTACGCTGGCGTACGCATCGCTTTAAATCCACTATCTGACATATGAAATTTCGGGTTGAGTACTGGTGCCCTCCCCCCCCCCATGAAGTTGACCAGTCGAGTCTGCCCCGTGACAGTAGCTTTATCGTATTCAGATAGATTAAACAGTTTGGAATTTGGAACGGTGCAACTTGCCAACTTCCATTGTTGTCGCCGTCCATGAAGTGATTTCCACCCAAAAATTAAAGATGTTTTGTCACTAATAGGCAATAAATTATGTCAAATTG
>JZLH01S0123668.1:0-11613 GCA_001188425.1 Eucidaris tribuloides
AGAAGCCTGTAGGTCCCGCCTATAGATAATACTGTATGCCAATGGACTGGCTAGGTCTGGAAGCCAGTCAATAAGGCCGCCATCTACGGCTGACTGTCCTCTATGCTCGTGCCGCCTGAGTCAAAATTATTAGTGGATGTTTCGGTTTTGTCAATATCGTTATTTTTTTGGTTTGTAAATTTTGGTGGAAAACCTGATATTTGACTTCATTTTGGGAGATAATTTGCCCAGAAAAAATATTCACGACAAATGTTGACAAGGCAGGTTATAGAACTCATATTTTTCAGAGTGCAGCAAACAGTTGTACTTCAGTGAACTTGTGACGAATGATGTTAGCGTCAGTGATTGTGTAACCACTGACTTTCTTTCGGCATGATGTTAAGATATATTTGTTACCGCAACGTTATATCGAATCACGCGCACATAACAAATACTGATTCTTATATAGGAAGACACAATGCGTGCGAGAGTTTTTAGGAAAGGGGGCCTCGGGCCGGCTAATTGGTGTAATGCCACAAAATTTGCGGGCCTCGGGCCTCCAATTATAGGCCGGCCTCGGGCGGTCTTTTTGGTGTAAATCGGGCTTTGTTGCCTCAATATCTCAGAATGTATTTAGGAATTATCATGAAACTTTAGTGGGTGTGAGCTGGAGTCACAAACGCTTCTGATTATAAATGGGGGGGAAGGGCAGGGGGCAAAAATGTCTCATGCTGATTCATGCAATCTGTGTGTTAGTAAATTTCTTTCTGCAAATGATAGATTGTAATGAACTTGGATAAAGTATGTTATGGTGAGGCATGTGAAACCTTCAGTATGTGGGTACCTGCATAATGATAAAAACCTGTACTGGAGAGGGCAGTAGAGCATAACCAGTTGCCACAGTGTACACCCTTCATGCACAGAATCGGATTTATCCTACCAACTATGCTGGCAGCCCTGGACACTACAACTATTTGCTGGTAGAAAGCAGACTGCATTAAAATATTTGATTTACTTTATTGAAAAAGTTGATAAAAATCAGTGTATTTCATTAAGAGGATCCCTTGTAAACTGTATCGGGGGGTCTTTAATTGATATATTTTGGTTTGTTTTTTGAGGGCCGAAAATTTGAATATTAATTGGACAGAATTTTGACATTCAAGGGTAAGAGGCATTGACATTCCGCGCCACTTTGCTATTTATTGAGTTCTAAGTTGTTTCATTCTCGGCGCGCGCATTGTTGTGAACGGCCAATAGAATGGTAAACACCCAACACAGTTGCTTTGGCACACCAATACAGACGGTAGCGACTACGTGTCACACAAGAGGTTCTGTTTTTGGTATTCGTGCATCCCGGGTAATTGTATGGTCCCAGTGCTGTTCTAAATAAGGAGACAGTGCACAGGGAAGGCTTGGCTTGGTCCTTGCGTCTGAATTAGTTGGCCCTCATTAATTATTGGGGCAGATCGATTGTACTGTATTTCCTGTCTGATTGTGCTGGCATTTGCCCTACTGTCCTTTGATCTTATATCTGGAAACAACTGCGACAAGGGTGTGTGAACCAGTGTGAAAATGGGACCAGAAGACGGCCACTACTTTGGAACCTCGAGTTCTTGGTCATCTGCAATGAGAATGGAGGTAGGGATTGCCCTGCATGGTTACTACAGGTCAAGTGTTTCTTGGAAATATCAAGACTTGTTGTTTTCTGAGAAAATAAGTACATGTTATATCGAACATTCATTGAAGAATGTGATTCATGATATATTCAGATTATGTTTGGTGGGAAGTGTACCCTTCTTGAATAAAAATTATTTATCTTTCTGATTTTCTACCTTGTGAGTGAATGTTATTGCGTACTCAGGATGTGCCAGTGTGGGCATTGTACTCCTCATTGGCCTGGACATTAGCCCCACCCATCTTACCGTGGCAAGTGACTTAATTGGTTATTGGGTAGCCATCAGATGTATGCCGGGCTGTAACTCTTAAGTATACTTTGATCGCAATTATTTGGAGACTGGGCCGGCAAGTGTGGCAGCTCGAGCGCTATCAACACTGAATACTTTGTAGAAATATCTATGAACCACCTTCCGAAGCTCTTTATGAATATTGATGTACAATGGCAAATTCCGGCTGAAAAATGTTACCCGGGCTCAAAATCACGTGAAATCTGTACAAAAGTTCAAAATAATATAAGTGCTACCAGTGACAGATTTAGTTTCAAACAATTTAGAACTCATTCAAACTCTTTAATTTGAGTGCGTATTTTGAAATTTTGAATATATTTTGAAGTATATCTACTCATACTTTTCTTCAAAACCATTTCTTGCAAAAATGTCTTTATCTTTTTGAAAACACACAATCTTTGAGTCTCATTATTTCACATATTCAAACAGCACTTCAGAATTATTGTGTAGTTTATACAGCGCTCGACACTGGCCACAGGTCGGACGGGCTCCGAGACCTTCGTAAAAATTCACTGGACTGGCCAGTATAATTTTCAGAAATAGTCAATTTTACTTGGTCCGACCGGGCCATGTAAGAAATCTGTTCCAATATAATGATATATCCGAGAACGCGCGGCGTCAATCGCGAGCTATTATTTAGCTCCGTATTACGCCAAAATAAATGAGTTTATTTTTGACCCCGAGCAGAAATGAATTTGTGCTCATATTTAGTCCGATATATCAAGCCAATAATAATTGTTAAGAGTGTATTTTTGCCCCGCGGCAAATGAATTCGGGTAATACTTTAGTTTCTCCGTATCTATGCCAGAAATGAAAGTCACGGCAATGTGATTTTGACCACGTGATATAATTTCGCCGAATATTTAGTTCCGTTTTTACGCAAAAATAATTTGACTAAAAGTGGGGGTTGGGTGTTTCTTTTTCACCCGCGGAAATTGAATTGCGGGTAATATTTCGGTCTACGTATTCTATGCCACGAAATTAAAGTCGGCAATATGATTTTGATCCGCCGGAAATGAATTTGGCTAATATTTCGTTCCGTATATATGCAGAAAATAAAAGTCGGGCATATGATTTCTGATCCGCGAAATGAATTTGGCTAATATTTTCGCTTTCCGTATTATGCCAGAAATAAAAGTTGCCAATATGATTTTGATCCGCGCGTAAATGAATTTTGCGCTAATATTTCGTTTCCGTATTATGCCAGAAATAAAAGTCGCGCATATGATTTGATTCCGCGGAAGATGATTGGCTAATATTTCGTTCCGTATTATGCCCAAATAAAAATCGCAATATGATTTTGGTATCCGCCGGAAATGAATTTTGGCCTAATATTTCGTTCCGTATTATGCCAGAAATAAAGTCGGCAATATTGATTTTGATCCGCGGAAATTGAATTGGGCTAATTATTTCGTTCCGTATTATGCCAGAAATAAAAGTCGGCAATATGTTTTCGATCCGCGGAAATGAATTTGGCTAATATTTCATTCCCGTATTATGCAGAAATAAAGTCCGGCAATTATGATTTTGATCCGCGGAATTTGAATTTTGGCTAATATTTCGTTCCGTATTATGCCAAGATTTAATACAAAAGTCGGCAATATGATTTTTGACCGCGGGAAATGAATTTTGGGTTATATTTCCTTCCGTCTGTATTATGCCAGAAATAAAAGTCGCGGCCACAATATGATTTTTGATCCGCGGAATATGAATTTGGCCTAATATTTCCGTTCCGTTATTATGCCCAGAAATAAGTCGCGGGCAATATGATTTTGCTATCGCGGAAATGAATTTGGCTATATTTTCGTTGCCCGTATTATGCAACAGAAATTAAAGTCGGCCAATTGATTTTGAATCCGCGGGAAAATGAATTTGGCCTAATATTTCGTTCCTGATATTATCGCCAGAAATAAAAGTCGGCAATATTGAATTTTGATCCGCGAATGAATTTTGCGCTAATATTTCTTCATTCCGTATTATGCCAGAAATAAAAGTCGGCAATATGATTTTGATTCCCGCGGAAATGAATTTGGCGAATATTTCGTTCCGTAATTATGCCAGAAACTTAAAAGTCTGCAATATGATTTTGATCCGCGGAATTGAATTTGGCTAATATTTCGTTTTCCGTTATTATGCAGAAAATAAAGTCGGCTATATGATTTGCATCGGGAAAATGAATTTGGCTAATAATTCGTTCCGTATATATGCCAGAATAAAAGTCTGGCAATATGATTTTGATCGCGGAAATGAATTTGGCCTTATATTTCGCTTCCGTATTAATTGCCAGAAATAAAAGTCGCAATATGATTTTGCATCCGCGCGAAATGATTTGGCTAATAATTTCGTTCCGTATTTGCCAGAAATAAAATTCTCGGCAAATATGATTTTGATCCGCCGGAAATTGAATTTTGGCTTAAATTTTCGTTTCCGATTATGCAGAAATAAAGTCGCGGAATATGATTTTTGTATCCGCGGAATTGATTTGGCTAATCATTTCGTTCCGTATTATTGCAGAAATTAAAGTCGGCAATATATTTTGATCCGCGAACATGAATTTGGCTAATTATTTCGTTCCGTATTATGCCAGAAATAAAAGTCGGCAATATGATTTTGAATCCGCGAAATGGAATTTGGCTAATATTCGTTCCGTATTATTGCCCAGAAATAAAAGTCGGTCCAATATGCTTTTGATCCGCGGAAATGAATTGTGTAATATTTGTTCCGGTATTAATGCCAGAAATTTAAAAGTCGGCAATATGATATTGATCCGCGAATATTAATTTCACATGCGAATTTTTTCATTCCATATTACGCCAAAAATTAAAAAGTCCTGTTACAATTATTGTTGGCAGTAAACGAACAAATATCGGCAAAAAATATCTGTGGTCAAAATTAAATTGCCGACTTTTATTTTCTGCATAATACAGAACTAAAATCTTACAGCGACATTAATTGTCCGACAGCCCAAAAATACAACAACAACAAAGATGAACTTCCAAGGTTTCAAGTTTTATTTACTCATTTAACAAGTTAAATAGTTTCATAACAACAATGACATATATCAATATCAATTATACAATACAAAAGACACAAAATCATAATAAATAATAGGAACCAGTAATATACAGACGTACAAGAGGATAAATTTGTAAAATGGTGGGAACTCAAATTAAAGATTAAATAAATTCTTGTTGAGCTTGAACCCGTGTAATACAAGTTGAGACAATTATAAAGCGAATGTACGTAATTTAAACAAACATAAAAGCTGAACATACAACGAACTAGTACAAAAGAACAGCAAGAATCATTTACACCTCCCCCCCCCCCAGCCCAATGGGATTGTTGAAGCATTCACATCTGGAGGAATAAGTTTTGATAGGGTCCTAAACAATATTTTCATAATAAATCAGTGATACACAATAACTTGCGACAGATTGTTGTTAGCATGATAGGAGCTGGGCAAATTACTTATTTGCCCTATATTTGCCGGGGGGCGGGGGCGGGGCAGTCAATAATAAAATATAGATTTAATGTGTTTTTTACATTTATTTTTTTGGGCCATTTAAATTTAGGTTCGGGCCAGTTAAAATATGAAAAAACTACTTCTACTGCGTCCGACAGGAACAGCGTCTGGACCAGTTAGCAAAAAAAAGTTAGTGGGAGCCCTCGGAATTCTATAGTTAACAAGGACCTAAATGAAACTATATTAGCTTTACATTACAGTTCACTCCCGTTAATAACAAACACTGATACAACAAATTTCATTATAAAGAAAGTTAAATCTCTTGCGCTCCCACATCTTGCGATTCCCTTTGTCTCTATGTGTTTTGGCCAATCCTGCATACAAAGAATTTCGTTATAAAGAACACAATTTCATTTGGTCCCAAGGACTTCTTTATAACGAGAGTGCCACTGTATTTATCACAATGCATTTTAAGTAAAAATATAAGGGACCTAAAAAGTGCTGTTCCGAGGTTGTAATGTCACGCTAACATAAAAATTAATGTCCGTAACGCAACATTTATGGTCACTGTACGGGAACATACTGAATCTGTTGTACTAATTGCCTAGACAACTTAAAGCAGGGTCCTCAGGCACCCATTTCAGAAGAAAATTGGCTTCACTCATGCTTAAGCTCTGACAAGTGCATTGCTAGGTCGCGTCTGTCCAAAAAGTAAATGTCGTAACGGCAAGCATTATGTGTTACTAACTTACTAAACAATTAAATTAGGAAAACTAATTCAATAAAATAAAATTTTCTGATCATCTCAAATTGCTTAAAATTTAGCTTTATTTCCATGATAAATTTTGCAGCAACACCAATGTTGATAAAAGTCACGGAAAATTGAATCTTAATCTATGGAATGTTCCCTGGCCAGTTCTCATAATTTATAATTTAGATTACACACTGCCGCAGTAGAATAGTACATTCTTTACATGCAAATATGTATCAAATTATTCATATTATCTGGTTGTACCTGCATAAGCAACTCAGTGCCAGTTAAATTTCAGGTGTTCATCCATTGATGTAGTCACGGTCTCTTCTTCCACCATCAATGATTAAACATGATATGTGAGAATTAATTTTCTTCAATACCCCACTGCTATCTCAGAGCAGGTGGTAGCTTCTTAAATTATCTGAGTAGTACTTGTACATGTAGATCCTTTAATTCCACTATCGATTTGGAAGTATCTGTTCCATTGCACCATCCTGGCTATCATCAACAATTACTACTGTGCTTGTTTTACTGTGCTTGTTTTGAAATGGTAATAAATAGTGGAAATCAATTCAGAGAACTGTTGCAGTTGATGTGAATGCAAAACTCTCCAATGTTCAATGAGATTGCAGGAACAAATGTTTGAATCATTGTCAGAATTTTTCTTCCAGATATAAATGTCTAAAATTCTTAAATACAATTTGTATCACATTCACACATGGGAAATGTCATACTGTATGCTGTGCAATCCACATTTATGCTAAGAAGTAATTACTGTTTTGACCTATTGAGGCTTGAGAGTGCGTCTCAGTGACATTACAAAATTTATTTTTATATGGTTTGATCAGCCTGAAGAACAAGACTTGACTTGAATCTCATTCATGGAAGTACTGAATTTTGATTTTGTGTGAAGTAAATTTACATTTCTAAGTACTCATTTATTTTTACATGACAAAAAAGTACAGATACCATTTAAATAATAATAGCTTAAATAAATAATTTATTGAGTGTGCAGTTTACTACTGCAAAAGATCTATGTACTGCCAATTACTATATAATGCTACAGTAGCAAATACTAATAAAAAATGTGTCACTCCTTTAAAACAACGTCGATTTTCACTTTAATTTTTAAAGCATTCTAATTCTGAGATTTCCTCCATTCTAGCATCTAGTGGTAATGTATACCATAATCTAGGGGCTACTCAAAAAAGTGATCAGTTGATTGGTCGCCTAGTGTCACGTTTGTTCTGATTTGAGGGTTTTGTGTAGTGTACTATGGAGATTACGACCAATGGGTATGAGATTTAATATTTGTTAACTGAGTAAATTTAATTAGGAGGCTGCCCGTGTAGTGCTTTATACTACCATCAATATCTTAAATTCAATTTGGCATATGGACAACCATTGTAATTCCCTTAAAAGTGGTGGGCAAATCTTGGGAGATTATAAATCAATTTGGCACATACATTTTGAACGTGCTACTACTTTACTTAAATAATAGAAGCAGAAATTACGTTTATGTTTACTTTGTGTATGTGTGTGTGTGTGTGTGTGTGTGTGTGTGTGTGTGTGTGTGTGTGTGTGTGTGTGTGTGTGTATGTTTGTGTATATGTGTGTCTGTATGTGTGTCTGTGTGTCTGTCTCTCTCTCTCAGCTGTTTATAAGTTTTATTCCAGATTATTGTCCACGTGTACATATGTACAGTACATCATGTCAACACATCAGCAAGATGTAATAGCTACATTACATGTGAGTGATGTGTCTGGTGTCTACGTGCCTGCTAGCCATACCCAGGGGCCTAAATCTGGCATGCTTGCCAACTTTCCAGAGGCGCTTCTGTTTTGTTTGACAGTGTGCACATGTATTTAAAATGTGTGATGATATACAAGTAGATAACCTAATTGCATATATGGATTAGTGGCAGATATCATTAGAGATGTAGATCAGCATCATTACTTTTTATACCTCTATCAAATACAGTGCGAGGGGTATAGTAAAGACCAAAGTTTTCTGCGTTGCAGATTTTTCCCGTGGAAATCACGGAATCTGAGGTACAACGTGGAAAACACCATTTTGAACATGGTAGGGCGGTCTGTATCTAACATTAACAACTTAATAAGTTTTTGACCAATGAGATTTGGCACACACATTGGTCTTTGGTTGAAGATGTGCAAGACACATTTTTTCATGTGTCCTAGACTGTGTTGCCATGGTAATGGCATATTATGGTAATAAATCAGCTAAAAATCTTGCAGATTGAACCGCTTCCTCAGTTTTTGTCCATTGATCTTGAGATTAGGCACACAATTTGTCTTGGGATAAAGATGGGCAAGATATCATTTTTCGAATGTGTCAGAAGCTGTGTTGCCATGGTAACAGCATATTATGGCAGTGGATCAAACTTTTGGATCCAACTCTTCCTCATTTCTTGGCAAAATGCTCATTAGATCTGGCACACACATCAGTCTTTTGGTGAAGATGTAGTGATGTGCAAGGCACATTTTTTTGAATTTGTCAGAAACTACATTGCTGTGGTATTACCATATTAGGGAGCTTTCGTTTTGACAACGGACAGACTCAAGAACGGTAATCCGATACCAAGATCGATCTGCGCATGTGCAACCCCGCATCGCTGTCCGCGTCGAGGAATCGAGAACGGAATTTCTGGGATTTTTCGTTGAGGACGGACAGAGGACAGCAGCCAATCAGCGCCCATACAGATGATGTCAGTGCAAACCGCAACACGTGGAAAGGCTGATGATGTCACGCACCGTCGCTCGTTCTACGTTTTGCATTGGCGAAACTGCTTGTGGAAGGACCACGGACGAACGGCTAGCTTGATTCTCACTGTCCTCGTTTTCGTCCGCGATGGCAAAACGAAAGCTCCCTATTATCTGTAACCTCCCCCCCCCCAAAAAAAACCTCACACACGCAAAAATGATCAATAATAATATATTTGTATCCCAGTTTCAGAAGTGTAAAAAGCACAATGTACATAGTGTGTGTAGAGAGTTCTTCAACATCTATAGAAGACTAATGAAAAATGGAAAATATACATTTAGTAGTTTGTACAAACATACATAAGTACACACACACACACATTTTTTGATTACTTCAAAAAGTATTTTGTAATGTAGTGATGGTGGATCACAATATGAATGGCTTTCAAGGTCTGACAGGCTGGTACGTAAGTAAATGTTAGTCCCGACTCCCAAGTAATAAGGTCGGATACATACATGTACTGTAGCTTGGGCTGAAGAATGGAGATGTTGGGGGCATCCTTTTCAAAACAAAACGGTCAAATCACTTTTATTTCAACAGTAAAAAAAATTGCAAATTCTCAAAATTAAATTAATCTTTAATAGCCTTTATGCAGGACTCCACACTAACTTTTTATCCCAGTCGGGCAAGTAAATTTTAACATTTTGGATTTTTACTTGCCCAACATGAAATTTTACTTGCCCCAGGCAAGTGGGCAAGTGCTAGTGTTGAGTCCTGCTTTATGGTATAGGTCAGTAAATTATAAAGTTTGTGCAATACATGTATGTAGTTTTTCAATATTATTGTGATACAAGTAGATGTAGGTAGTTCAGAACAGAATGTCACTATTAGAATGATTGTGTGAAATTAGCAGGACCATCTAATGTGGACTGTTGCTGGTACATCCTGTTACCTGGCTTATCTTACCCTTTGTGTGTCCGGAATCAGGATTGTAGTCAAAATTTCCTGCTTCTCTTGTCTCTAAAAACCAGCAAATGACCTTGCAAACTATGTAAGGTATGTGTGGTCTTATTTGTTTTGTCCAGTGGTTTGAGTTTTTCTTTCTTAAGTATGCTCAGAAAGTACTTCCTGGATCTACGTGCCATAGTAATTTCTACACGTTTTTTTTGTCAGTGGCATCATGTATTACTGTACATGTCCATGAGTTACTGTGGTTTGTTTGTATGCATTTTTTTTTTTGGGGGGGGGGGGTTTGGAGGAATTAGCAGGATGTGGATCTGAACACTAACATATTTGCTGAGTGAGATATTGCTTTTTGTGTACTCAACAGTATGTGTGTACCAGGAAAGGCAGATTTAAATAGTAAATGAAATTGCAATTTGAGTCATTGCTTGAATTAAAAAAATGAAGAAAGACATAATTGGTCAGGGGATCAGTCATCTGACAAAAATGGTAGAAAAAATGATTTAAAAATCCCAAAAAAATTTTTCTTTATTTCTTAATTTAAATATTTTTAAATATTTAAATTGTTTAAAAAATGGATGATTTCAATTCGATCAAATCAACCCCTTTCCCACTTATCAATCATGGCGGCATTGTTTGGTTTGATTACAATAAAAAAAAGTCAGAAAGGTTGATTGGACTTAAAACATAAATTTGATAGAAATTGAAAAACAAAATCTAATTGAAACATGAGAGTACCCTGTAGGCTGTAATGCAAATATTTTCAGAAACTGACAATTAAAAACACCACATTAGCTAACCTCTCCTGATATTTTTTTATGTCCATGTACTGTGATGAATAGACAATGGTGATGTAAAGGTATGATAATTGAATACATTGGGTGATTTCAGAAGTGGTGTTGGTGTTGGTGTTGGTGTTGAGTGTTCCTAACACCACCTAATCCGAGCACCGAAATCACGAGCTCGGTTTAGCGGGCACGTAATCCTTGGTGTTAGGCCGACTGGTGACGTCACGCGTTCCATCACTGATCAAAACAGTCTCGGCGAACATCAAATGTTCAAATTTTGAGTGAATTTTTTATTAATTTCATATTAAAACATTGATTAAGAGATCGCCTTTACAGCAATAAATGTGTGATTGGTCATATTCTATGTTATTTAGTCTCACTTGTGAAGAACTGTAACTTGGTTTTCTCAGAAACGAGATTTTACGTTATACTCGCGCTAGTCTCGCGAGGGAAATTGCCGCAGTAACACAGGGTGTAGACAGCGCACGTTGTACGGGAGAGTTACGGGTGCAGAGTGGAAGACGCGCCGCTAACACGGGCTAAGTTAGCGCGGGTTTATCGTAAGAACAAAAACGTTTTAATCCGAAAACACGCCTTTGTAATGTTTGAAAATCAACAAAACTTTTGATGTGATTCAATATTGTATAATATTCCTACGGACTCACAGAAATTCCGCCCTGTCTTTTAGTCTTTGTATTTTACTAGCGTAATACAAACATACCCGGGAAACATACACCTTGACCGGTCAGTGCCCCGTAGCATAATGAGTAAAAACTTGTGTGAGTCTGTGAGAGCATGGTCGGGGGCATGGTACAGCAAACTTGCAAACTTGCGTATCTAGCTGTGGGTCTAGACCTCATCAATTTTCTGAGAATTTTTCCCGTTAATTTCCGTGTTTTTTTAAATTAAATTTATATTAATATATTAATCAGTAATTACCATTTGATAATTTTTTATGCCTCCGCAACGAAGTTGCCGGAG
>JZLH01S0123744.1:0-11347 GCA_001188425.1 Eucidaris tribuloides
ATAGAGGAGAATAATATCTTAAAAATAATCCACTAATCTTGTATTTATTCTATCATTAAAAAAGTTATCATTACATATAGTCTAATAATGGCAGAATCGTGTCGAAAATTGTTCAGATGAATTGATAAAAGCAATGAAAAATTGTCAACCATGTACGTCAGCAAGCGTCATTCTATAAAAACATCCTTTCAGATGCTGGAGCGCAATGCACAACTGTAACATAGGCATAGCATTACACGGTTGCCAAGTAACATATTTCCATAGGCAACCAACAAGCATGATACTTGCAAGACCAATGTTTACTTGAACAATTTAAATGTTATTTGCAATATCTGCAGCTTCAGTCTTGCATACCAGTACACCATACTCTCGAAGCAATCATCAAGTAACAATATCAATAGAAACAGTTGCTAGGCAACATATTTTCCATTGCGCATGCATATTTCGATGTGTTGGCAGGACTGCAATTATTTTGTATCTCACATATTATTGTAACGTTTATTTCATTATATATTGCGTTATCTATCGTAAAGGTTTAATGACATGGCAGGAATGTAGCTCAGTTGTTGTAAAATTAACATTGGAAAAATACTGAATTTAGAGAGCTAACTCAACATATTACCTCAGCACAACATGCATATCAACACTAAAACAACTATGAATTGGAAAGTTCAACTAAAAGAAAAAGAATTCTCACGTCATTACAGTCAGGCCATTAAGAAAGAAGGAAAATGATAATGGGAAAGAAGCTGGGTGATTACAAGATGACATAAAACTAGTGTGGGTATGGAATGCACTCGTCTGAATTGTGGAAAAATCATGGAGACCTGATGCTGAGTGGCTTCACCACAATATAAATCAAAGAAGAGTATGGAAATAGTGATGGACTGAAAGCGACTCGCGTATCTCCCTGCGATCAAACCAATAAATACCTGAAACCATCTTCCAGGACAGAAGTCGAACTGCTCACGACAAGCACATCAATTCAAGAGAAATGGCAGTAAACATAGGGTCCATTATCTTCTTCAAACAGTGAATCCCCTTTTTTTGGCAAGAACGGTATGTCTTGGGCATCCAAACATAGAGAATGAGGTGACATTCTTACAGCCATGGAAATCATTCATTCCTACCATCCTTATCTTTCTATGGATGAGGTTACATCTGGGGAATAAGTGGAATCTCATAGGGGCTGTCTTGTAAGCAACATAGTCAAGTACCACGATGTGTATTCAAGGCCAGGGACGATGTGATCATCATGGATTGGTGCCTTGTCCATGCAACGTTCTTAGAACTGGGTCATCTTAAAGATATTTGGCAACTGTGCTGCTCATGTTTTTGTCCCACACATCATAAAAAAGGCAACACAAGACTCAGCGAGTATATAGCTTTCTGGTATCAACAACTTGACAGCTGTTCGAAAGGCAGCAGAACGCAGCGAATAAGCATATGGGGACCTAGCCCAACATAGCCATGTGACGGTGTCCAGCGCCAGTGCCAGAGATGCTGTCAACAGTTTTCCCTTTGCGCGTTGAATGGCACAAGATGGAAATTGCTCAAACTTCTTGATGGATGCAAATGGTGTTAAGTGCATCAGTAGAAAACCTCCTGTTTGTTAATGATGGTGCCAGTGTAAAACGGGTTAAGCCTGCATGAGACACATCTCACATTACTACTTCCTCGCAATCATGAGAAGGGAGATTCGCAAGATCTTGGTACATGTTGCTGTTGCCGTCAGCCAGGGCTTTCACAAGATCTTTGATCAGACCTATAGATTGTGATAAAGTTGTGCCGGCACCTGAACAGCAGGCTTAGAAGTCTGCACTTCTGGCGCCTGCTTTCGAAGTGCAAGAACTATTCACTACATCCCAGCTCAGAGATAAGTGGCCTCATTGGTCACAAAAATTATCGTATTCCCCAGTGTCCCATGTTTTCACGCTCTGGACCCATGTCCTATTTTCGCCCAAGTTGGAAAGAAAACAGGCATGGAAGTGTGGGAGGCCTAGACACATGATGAACTCGCCCTGGAGCCTCCATAATGAGGCTGCAGCAGTAACACCAGAACAAATATTTGAAGAGACTGAGCTTTCTAGAGTACTTCACGCATCCTCTGGCTCTATTAGAAAAGCTTGTAATTCACATAAAAAAGAACGTCAGATGTTGAACCAGACTGCTTTACAGCACACATCATCAGGAGGGTAAGCATTGCGAGGTGGGCACTATTGAGAGACCTGTTAGTACGTCATACAGCCAGATCCCTCTTCTCCTGTGTGGAAGATAGACCTTGCCTAAGAAGCAGTGGAGGCCGCCTGTGGACAAATATATCCATCCAGAGCTGCTGGAGTGTCATGTAGGTGCAGTGGTAGAGAAGCAAATGTGTATGAGTGGCGTTCAATAATCACTGTTTATTGCACATGCAACAGGAGATTGTTACAAACTGCCTTGAAACTAATGACTTAATGACTCTTTTATGGTGAGAATATTTATTGTTGAGACAATCTATCTGACCAAAAACATCTGGCTGTTTTCATAAAATATACTGCCAAAACAAACTGCTTACCCTAGTAATTTGATGTATGGGTATATAAAACAACAATGATCGGCCATATGCCAGGGATTGTTTTCATCAATGTACACAGCTTGCTGCTATGGTAAATAGGTCACTAAGCAATAAATAAATTAGGTTTTTATCATTAAGCAATCAATCAATGACAATACATGTACAATTAATAATATACCCGAATACAATCTCATGGCTACAATTGTTAGGTGAACAGCATTTTACAATAAAACAATTAATGATAAGCTTTATGGTTTTATCGTGCCTAGCAACAAAATACTGTTTTTTTTTTTCTGTTGACACTGACAGATGTTGGCTTTCGAATTATGTATTTAGATAGTTTTGATGCTAAACATATAGCATCATCCTTTGAAATGGATTAGATATGCTTAAATGGCTGCGTTGCTATGGTCAATAAGTTTCTTTAGCAACCTTGCATAAGAACATGCCGTAATGCGGAGTTGGCTCCACCTTGAAAATAATGCAGTAAAGGCCCAAATATAGTTGTGCCCAAATTTCATGCTTTTAATCATTAACTGAACAATTTACAGGCATATTTTGGCACACCGATCGCCTAGACTAATAACAATATTTGATGACAATATCAATAATAGTAAACATTTCTGTCCATAGTGGTCACCGCAAGGAAACACAAAATGTGGCCTTTATAGACAGGTGCTGCTAAGAAGAGGTTCTTTAACACATGATTTGTCTCCAGGGAATCATTTTAGTGGGCCATTATAAGACAGGCTTGGCTGCTATATCGAGTGGCCGCCAGACAGGTTTGATCTGTATATACTTTTTCCATTTCTTCTCAAAGATTAGTGATTAGTTTTTGGTTTGCTTGTTTTTTCTAATATATTAATTTCTTCAATAAACTGATTAATAATTTAACCCTAATTTTAACTGGGCGCTATTTCAGACCAGGTTTTTTCGGGGGGGGGGTCAATTAACCCCCCCCCCCTTCAGATCTCGACCGCCAGACGTGCGATCGCTGCAAAATTGCATATGCAGCATAAGAGGCCGGAAAGTTAAAGTAACACGACTGTATAGTAAATGCATAGTAAAATTCCGAAAAATTCTTTTTTTTTTTCTATTTTTTAAGTAATTAATTATGCAACATAAGTGCGATGAAAATTGTTTTTGGGCCCAATAACTCACTTACAATAGCTAGTAGAATACTAATTTTTGGTGAAAATAATTCATTCTAAAGCATGTCTCACAATTATGGCTACAAAAAAATTTGGCCGAATTGGAATTAATTCTTATGTATTTTATTGTTTGTGAATTCTTATGTATTTCCTTGTTTTTTTGACACTTTTGTTTTGTACTCGTATTTTCGATGAAATTTGTTGGAGGACAGCGCTTTGCAAATTATAAACAGCATAGAATAATTCATTCAACGGACAGTAAAAGCAAAAATTAATCATAACGGTTATGATTATTGGCTGAAAACACAATTTTCCATTGATTTTGTACATGAAAATCAGCGTTTTTGGGTTGACATGCATGTATAAAAAGTCGCGCAGCATCGTACACGGTAACGTCGATTTTCCGCAAAAAAAAGTCTCAAAAGATGCGCAAGACTTGAAAGTAAAAAGTCAGTGAGCAACGCAATCAAAAATTTTGCGCGGCGGCATGGTCGCGAAATTCGTCGGGGTGGGGGGGGGTCAAATTGACCCCCCCCCCAGTTAATATAGGGTTAATCAATGTTTTTGTGTCAACATTATTTCCAGTACTAAGCTACTGATAACTGCACTTGTAAATGTCTAAAGAGCAGAATATCAGATAATACTATGTAGAATACACTTACAGCCTTCTGAAATATGTCTCTCACTCCTATGTCATTGTATGAGCTTGTTTCAGCAAAAGACATTTTATGCTTGTGTGCCAATGCCAGACCTTCTTTGTAAGTGACCATTGGCTCAGAGAAGATTTCATCACCTATGTTACGGACATCTGAAAGGAAACAACGTATTTAGCCTCATTGGATTTCAATTATTCAACATTTGAATGTAACTAAAAATGATTAACAGTATATTTTATGATTTTGTTATTGTCACTAATATTCTAACTTTTGTAAGATATTAAAGATTTTACACATAATACTAGAAGTTATCAATAATATTATTTTTGTTATTCATTAATGCATTTGTTTATCACAGGGTAAGAGATTGTTTGTTATTGAGGTAAAAAAAATGAAAATAAATATTTAGTTCATTCAGATCAGATTTTGAAAATTGAAATCATTCTGTTCAAATAATAAAGCAAAATATTGCACTGTGATTGTGAGGAATAGGGGGTTGATTTGAATCGGTCATTATATGAAACACATAAACCCTTAAAGATTGTGTTCATCCTAATCCTAAGGCAGTATAGACCCTTAGACTATAATAACTGTCTGGACACTTAAGACTAGTCTATGCTCGGGATCGGGGTAAATTAAAGAGCACTGAGCAGTCTATGACTTACACTAAAATCAAGTATGCTTTTTAGAGAAAAAAAACCCTTCAATTTAAATTTGCATTGAAATCCATGATTTAAATCCTCAAACTATCAAAACATAATACTGAAATATACATCACTTGCGAATTTAAAATATTAGGCAAAAAATCTACCAACTAAACAAGACCATTGAATCAATCATACTGTACCTATTTTGTTTCCAACAAGTATGATGGGAGTGTCAGGCCTGTGATGTGCGAGTTCCGGAATCCATACCTTGGTAATGTTGTCAAAAGAAGGTCGATAAGCCACGGAGTACAGCAGGACAAAGATGTCGGTTTGTGGGTAGCTAAGGGGCCTTAGTCTGGCATACTCCTCCTGGTAAAAAAAAAATGAAAATACTTTCATGGGAATTATTTGACACATAACATAAACAATAGATGCTGCTTCATTATCACTCTGATTTCAACATCATTGACAAAGATCAGAAGTATACAGTATGTCCTCCTTATCCCTCTCAGAAAACTGACAATGATTACCAAAATCTCATTGGTCAACCATGGCAGAGAACAATGTCCAAGGAGCTTCCTCATAGCCAACACAGAATTTAGAGCTCACCTTGGAGCTGATGATATCAAATAATTTCCAGATGCAGCTTCAGCTCTGAATATCACAGTATGATAGATCACTGTGGCTTTCATCATCATGAGTACTGGTAATAATATTCAACTATACAGGGTGGCCCACAAAGAATGCTACAAGTATGATCACTAATTTCTTCACCATTATTGGCAAAATGTCATTAATTTTTATTTCATTGGCTAGAACATTCTTTTTCCAATAAAATGACCAAGACATCATTGATTTTGAGTAAGGCTTTTGATTCCTAGGCCATCTTCGCGGCATGCAATGTTCCCAAATTGCCAATTTTTCAACAGCGCTGTCATCGGAACGCCGAGATTATTCTCGCTGCAGCTTGCCTACGGTACATAAACTGTATGATCAATGGAGACAAGCTTGCATGTCTTTCCTTATGTAAGTGAGGGCATTCCCAGCCTTTTGTCATAGCGACAAAATAAAAATTAATGGACATTTTGCTGATAATGTGGAAGAAATTACGATCATAATTCGTAGCATCTTCTCTGGCCACCCTGTATAACATTGATCTTCGTAGAGATATACACTAAAAAATATGACTACTACATACATGTATTACTACAAATCTACTACTGCTACTTTTACTTTTATTATTACTACACTGTACTATAATACTGAACAAATATTTAGTGAAGTTTATTGTTATTATTAAAATTTTTAATATTATTATTATCATCATTATTATTATTACTATTACTATTGTTATTATTTTCTTCTTCTTCTTCTTCTTCTTCTTCTTATTATCATTATTAGTAGTATTATCATTTGCATCATCATCATCTTCATCATCATTTCAACAAACAAGAATGGTATTGTAATCTGTCATCCTCAAATCCATCCTTGAGTCATTTTACTTACACTTCCAGGTGTATCCCACAAAGCCACTTCATAGTTGCGACCACAATGAGTAACGTCCCCTACGTAACTTTCAAACACGGTAGGGCAGTAATGCAGGGGTAGTTCCTGCCTGACCCACCACGTGAGCATTGTTGTCTTTCCACAGCCCGTATCACCAACCATCACAAGTTTTAAATAAGCTCCTATCTCAGTCTCACCTACACAGGCCATGTCGCTCTTGTATCATTAAAGGCATAGAGAGACTTGACGCAAATCTAAATAATAAAACAGAAGTTTGTTTTAAGTGCAATAATACATGCTTTGTCGAAATTCATAATTAAGTTGTAAATATATTTCAAGAACACTAAATTGAAATGTGTTTATAACATAAAATCACAGCCTATAATTCCTACTGATATTTCAATACTTAACCCTGTAAGACTTTTTTTAAAATTGGGGTTCCAGGGAGAATCACTTTCCATTATCCTTATATATTATATCCCCCACACTTTTTGGGTGGGGATCGCCTGTGCAAATACCCCCCCCCAACCTCCACTTTCCAATTAAAAAAGTCATCATTTTTATATGAATAAGGTCATGTGTTGTATGGTGGGACCCCCAAATACCTGGTGGTGTTACATTTTTCAGTCCTCTTCTTAATTGAACTTATGCATCAAAGCTATCCTTTATCCAATTATAATGAATTTGGGCTCATTCTGCAGCAAAATTACTCTGCTTTTGAAATCTGTCAAGCAATCTTGCATTACACTTTGTTTAATTAGTGAAAAATGCAAAAATGTTAACGAGGGTAAATCTGGTGGATAAGCGGAGGAGGATAAGCAGAGGAGGAGTGTGTACAATCTCTATGGAGAAATTGCAAATTCACCTGTACTCTTTTGTTTTTCCTACTATTTGCAGCAGATAAGCTATCTTGGAGTTATGATATGCATCTGACTAACTTGACACATGTTGTACTTCACAATTCTTAATAGTAAAATGAAATTGTCTTCTAGGCCATTAATAACTTAATTAATGACTGGTGTAGCTTGTGCTTGCCATTGACTTGTACACATTATGAAGCATGATGATGATAGTACTGCATGTACATGTAAGGACACACAAGTACATTCACTTCAGGGCTACATTTTGGTTGAAATTTTTAAATACACTCTACTAATCCATTTATTAAACAATAATCTACAATCTAATCTCTAAAATTTGTTAATTAGGTTTAATAAATTGTTTGTTTAATTAGTCTAATTAATGTTTTTGTAACAAATCGCAACACAATTTTAAACATATTATGTCACAGTCTGTATCACTCCATCTAAAAATCAAAAAGTAGTAAAACCATACATTTTCTTAAAGCAGAAAGTGTGCTTTTTCACAACATAACATCAACTTTGAGCCATGACTTAATACTGACAAGTATAATGAGTTGTCATCAATATCACAAAACTATGCGTGTTTTGTGAAATTACCCTTTAATTTTTTTTTTACACATCCTGTATAGCAAATTGACCTTGGATGATTGAGATACTCTGAAGTATAAGCTTTCAGAAAATGTATACTTTTGTTGGTTTCTGATAAGTACTTTTTGAGTTATATTGGTTTAAATCCAAGAAGTGACAAAATTCATAATTTTGGTGGCTGTAACGCAAAGGGGTCCCACCATACGACACATGACCATAAATCATTGAAAAAAAAAATTACAATAGTGAGAATTTCTCCTCAAATACTGCTGAGATGTTCAATTTTGATTCCCCAAAATGCAAAAGCTCCCCTTGGTTACTTTGCTCCCTCATTTACATTTTGCCCCCAGCACTTATTTGAACATTATCAGCTGAATGTCAAGACATTTCTGATGCATGAATGTAATACCAATATCTCTCATTCATGTCCATTACTAATGTGTATTCCATTGGTTCAAATTGGCATTACATCCCTGCCCAGAAACATAGTATAACCAAAGTGTAGAAAACAAACTCAGATGATGAAACAAGGAGCCCAGCTAAAACTGTACAGCACTAAAGGGCAATGACATGATAAGGGAGAAATAAAAAATGCCTCTTGATGCAAACTGGTTGAAAGATACACACTAGCTGGAGTGTATTATTTGGCTTGAAGGATTTGTCTTGATTTTGTTTAATTATGGAGAATTCGAGAATATGAATATACCAGCACTTTTATTTCTCTCCTGCCCTGACATAAATTAATCCCATAATAAAGCTACAAACCAGACAACAAATTTTACTGTCTGAAGGCATACTGATTGAACTTATTTCAAAGTTCCCTGGGGGGGGGGGGTGGGGTTACTTGCCTAGTAAGGTAACGGGAGTGTGCCGCTCTAATGGGTGACTTTTGCCAAAAATCCTTAAACATGGGTATGGTTTTGGGGGGAAAAAACCCTTAAACATGGGTCATGATTTTTGAAATTTTACGATTTACACTAGATACTTTCGCCTATTTCATCACATCGCTAAAATGCTAAAAATTGGCACTTTTTTCAATAAAAACCCTTAATAATAGGTACCATTTTCCACCAAAATGACCCTTTAAAAAAGGGTCAGGTTTTTCGGCGTCAGCCGCACACCCCCAACGGAACCAAATGTGAGTACCCCACCGGGTTCAAAGGAAGTCAACTTTGACTACAAAATTTTTACAGTAGAATCCTTCCTTCCTGAAATCTACCACACATATCGACCTGTCCTTGAACTTGAAGTTGGAAGTTAGCCTCTCTACAACCCGGGTTAACCATTAGACGGTGGTGCAACGTATTGCGAAAAACATAATTTTTGGCACAGGTCAAAATGAAAAATGGTGTAATTGGTTCAAATCAATTATTCGTCTTGTCAGGCAGCCAGCAGAATCCAAAGAGGTATAGTTTGCCTTATGTCTGACCATCTATTATTTGCTACACCAAAAATGTGATAAGGTCAACGCACTACCACACCTACTACGTATATGTGGTGGTCCATGATACACGAAATGGACCATGCCTATGGCATGGGGATAGCTCCATACCTTTGTGTGCAAAGTAATGGATGGCCTTTCCTATGCCATGCAGGTATGGCACAGAAAATTGTGCTGAAATTCAGTCTTTTACAAAATTCTACGGAAATATTGCTTTGATATGGCTAACGTTAGTCTATGATCTGTTAATCATTATATGTGATGAAAATTAAGGACTCAACATTTCAGAAGTCTGTTCTAATTTTTCTAAACATGTGGGTCCAGTATTTCAGTTTAGCGACTGCAATTTTATAAAGTTGCTTTTGCATTCAAGTCACAAAGTGCCAACTTTGTTCATTTTTTCCTGTAGAGGGCGTATGTGGACCATGGACTAACGTTAAATCTACCACTGCACTGTTGCGACTTGTGTACCTTACATAAATCACTATGTGAGGGACTACAACGATTAGCGCCAGTAATATCAAATAATCGCGTTCAATACCTTATCATGCACCTAGGCACGACTCGATCGTGTAGCTTCACCACTCAGCTCCAAATTCGATCGAATCTAGTCTGCAAAATGCAAATTGTAATTTCTGCTGCACTGGCGCGGCACGTCCACAACGTTGTCGAGTGTTTACGAGTGTTGACCGTGTACCACGCCCATCCTCTCAGTCATTGTGCCACGCCCATTCTCGCCGCGAGGCTGTCAGCGGGTTTAGTACTAATGTGCAAGTGCACGAGTGGCACTCTAATTTATACACCGTCACGTACCGGCGACAAAAATAACAACATGATTCATGTTGTTGTCTGAACTGGAATTCGCAGAGGCCACCTGAAATAGACGCAAAGGTAATCGTCATAATATATTTCGAAATGTGCCATATATGATGCAATCAAATGAAAATTGTCATGTATAAAACGAAAACAAAAGACCGGTCCATAATTGGCAAGTTTGCCCCATGGCATTGTCTGTGATTTGTGAATGAGCTGAGCTGATCGAGCAGAGCTAGCTACGGGATGGATCATCGCACTGTGGCATTCGGCTACTTCCTCATTCTGCCACTGTACTAGAGTGTATACTAGTTAAGCCAGTATTGACTAGATCAATTGCATGACCTGCCCACATTCTGCCCGGCACTTCATCTAAGTAAGAGTAAAACTATATTGTAAGTGATTTGAGAATATTGAGTCACAAATACAAGTATTACTATTTATTTGTACAAAATGTCTAGTCCGATATTGCGATAAATCTGACACTTATAGTACTATACTAGACTCTATGGAGTCTTTGTTTTCTAAATTCTGATCAAGATCTGGCTAGGTCTATTTGATCCTAGTCAGAATTGTAAAAAATAGGAAAGGACATTAATATTGTGCAGATACTATAATATTAATATACTCTACTGCGCACTAAACTATGATTATTTTTGTACATGTATGTAGATATTGCATGTAACTAACACAATTCAGGTTAAATTCTTATAAACAAATGGGTTTTTAACCTGTTCTTAAACTCTTTTACGGAAAGTAATTCTCTTACAAACAGTGGAAGTCTGGAAGATTATTTCACAGTTTGGGGGCAGCGTACAAAAATGCTTGTAGACTGACCTATGGTCATAATGATAATGTCAATACTGCCGGGGAAGCCCCAGAATATTATAACACTTGTCTTTGGTCTTTGGTTGTTTCTAAAGCAAATCTACATGTGTTACTGTTAGCCAGAAACTGGGTTGTTTTGCATTGACTCCATGAACATGATTGATATCCTTCCAAAAAACTATTATTTTCTAAAATTAAAATCAGATATGTTACCAGCACAGGTCATATTTTGTTGATTCAATCTTTTTCATTTCCAGAAAAATATCACTTTGGACAATTTGGTGACATGCTTATGGG
>JZLH01S0123744.1:11372-22949 GCA_001188425.1 Eucidaris tribuloides
CAATTCCGTTGAAATACTGGACAACACAAATTATATAATTTGCTCTATCTGATCATATTCACTTTTAATGGTTTGAATGGGTATGATATCATGAAGAAAATGGGGCGGACATCATTTCCTCTAAATTTTACGGTCTTCAACAGACCTCTAGGAGATCAACCATACATGAAATACAACAGTGGTAGTGAGACTAAATCTCAGTTTTATGAAAACTATCTTCATTCTGCAGTTTTTTCCATGCCATAGCTCTTCTCTTGTGTTGATAATAGCAGCCCACATATGCTACTAAATCTGAAAAAGCACGATAAACAGCAACTTTTGTGGATGGACAACATGTAAAGTAACTTAACCGTAACGTAACTTAACCATGTTTTGATGTTGAGCTAAAACGAAATGATTTTTTATCATAAGTTTATATATCAAATACTTATTAAGACACGCAATTGCATGAATACACAGTTTGTTGTCAGTTGAAACGTGAGGAAACTATGAGGACAGAGAGTTGTAATTTTTTATCATGTCGCTTTTTTGTAACGTTAATACCATAATTAAAGTTTTTGTTATTACCACCTGCAATATGTCTCATGATTTTGCTTGATGGTTGTGAAGTAGGTGCCAGCAAGGAAGGAGTACCACAAACAGACAAAGAAAATGGTCAAAGCTATTCATGTATAGAGCCAAATGTTGAGTGAAGTTTGTCATAAAGTGTAACGTAACTAATCGGATTGCCTTATAAGTCATGAGGAATAAAGAGTCTTATTGTCTCCTCAGTATTGTGCACTGCCGTACCCTTGAGGTTAATGACTGTTAGCACAAAGAGTTAAGGACAGATGGCCATCAGTCTATACAGTTGTAATTCTACTCCAATGGCAAACGTGTTCAAGGGCTGTCAATCTGGGGATCGAGATCTGAGCCCAAGCGGTTAAACATCTCTTCCTTTACCCATACCTACAATAAAAGAATAACCCCAAGTCATGCAAGTTAGATTGCTGAATTAGATATCGGTTTTTATTAACCAGAACTTTTATTTTGTTCTTTTGCACCCTCATGTTTGTGATCATTAATCAACTTCTCACTATTCATTATTCACCTCTGTCCACCTACACTGTGAGTTTAAGGATGAATTGTGGCCATCGACCGGCCTGATGAGACAAACTCACGGCCGTCACCTGTTCGCTAGCTCCGTTTCGCGTTGGTGTGTGTTGATGTGTTGCGAACCGATTCAATGCACGCAGCAGCGCACTGGCAGATCGTGTATTCAGTACGGCAATGAGAAGCAACAAACTCAGAGGAGGTCCTTTCAAATTTACCGAAACGTGCCGAATTGATTTTCGGGCTCTTTCCGTATTAGCGTGTGCGTCCATTTGCGGTCGCTGAGTACTGCAACGAAATAAACACATCACCGCGTAATATATGTATAATCGAAACGGAGCTAGCAACACGGGTGACGGCAGTGAGTTTTGTTCTAATCAGGCCGGTCGATGGCCACGATTCAGTCCTTTAATGTCCAATTCATATTACAGAGAATTTTTAGCCAAAGCTTTTTATTTGACATTTAACAGAAATCTGTTGTATTGTTGGATCATCAAGTCTCTAGGGTGTGATGAACATGAAAAACATGGCAGGCAGTGGAGCAAGAATGGTCCGAGTTACATTAAATTGTATTGGTTGTGATGGCAACAGCATGGAAAGACAACAATGCTCATTCTTGTGGCTGACAAAACAACTTCCTCTTGAATTAATTCTCTTTCAAAGTATGTACATCACCATGGTCACACTTATGGACTCAATATGTGTGATACAGCAGGAGGGGTAAGTAACAATATGTGACTGATAGATAGATTTCAGCCCTGCACTTTCTGTATTACGACATCAGCTCACTGAGCTCAGACATGTTTGGTCTGAAGATCGAGATACTAGTATCTGACTATAGCAGTGTATAGGGTGTCCCTTGAAATAAATGGAATGAGCAATCTGGTGGGATAGAACCATTGTGTGTGGACTTAATTGGTGGATCTCTAGAGGGGCCAAAAAATGGAAAGGGGGGTCATGTTCCAGCATGAATTTGTAGTAAATCAAAATAAAGTGCTTGATGTTTCCTTCAGAAAGTAGACATCCGTTTTCAACAAACATGCACCATGTTACCAATTTTTATGTTCAGAATATGGAACATTTCATGTACAATTATATTTTTGGAACATTTGTCGGTGAGTGACTCATGATGTGAGAAACGTCATTGTGTACAGTATGTTTGACATCTTGTGCAATATCTTAAAAGTAAGCATCGATCGATCTTAATCTACCATTGTGAAGTCGATTCAACTCTGGTGCATAATCCTGCTGGTGTATCTCACAAGTCAGTTTTGTAGCTGTGAAACAAATCACGACTGAAAAGCAACTCTTTGAAGGCAAACAGTAAGTAGGTGGTCATACCTGCCTTTTTTTTTACTGGATATGAACAGTGCACATTATTTTCTTTCCACAGTGCTGAACATCACCACCCATTACAAGTATACTGTAATTCTTTGTCTTCATGTTCAACTTGGTTCGTCAAATTCTAGAGACTTGACAGATCTAAATAGTATTGCATATTTTTGTTTCATCAAACACATTACAAATTAATCCTAAAATTGTGAACAGGTTTTGACTCAAACAAGAACAATGAAGCAATGTTTGGCTTTAATACGGCTGTGCAGAATTCTCACTGTGTTTATGTGTTATTGGTCTGGAGACTGGTCTTGGTCTAGACATCAGGCTCAAAACTAGATTGTTCTCTTGATCTTGACCTTTTGGTCTCTGTTTTTGTCTCAGGATTGCTGTTCTTAGGATTTTCAGTTCAGGCCAGCCTGAGACTAGAGACTGAACTAGCTTTGTTTGCATTTTGGTAGGCACTGCAGCAACATGCAGTGTGTATGTATCCAATTGCTGCTTGCCTCCTGCTGGTTACAGCCTGATCGACCAATTGTAGCACCCATAGATTGTGCATCCTAAAATTTGCCTAAGCTTACTGGTTGCTCTAATTACAATCAGAAATATTAAACTGCTACTCCTGCTTTCAAGCCTAGATTCATGATTTTGTCTATCAGATCAGGGCTTGACCTTAACTTTTTCTTTAGGGAACAAGCAGCCGGGCTACTCAGGGACTTGTTTAGGGAGCCAAAATGAGCTTTTGGGAGTCGTGTCTCCCTCAGTCACATTTAGCTGTATGCCTGTATCTCTAAAACTCAAGGAGCCAGACGGGCTTTTTTCATACACTTCTAAGGAGCCCATAGTAATTCTGGGTGGCCAATTGTCCAAGGGCCCCTGCCAAAGTCGAGCCCAGCAGATGGTATCCATTGGTACCATACCTTGGTCTATGAAACCTTCGGTCTGTAGCAATTCCGTTTCCTGCTGTGGCAATGTGCTCGTAAGAAGTGCAGGTTTGCTCATGAGCAGATGAGCCAAGCTTGAGTACATGTAGCCTTAACTTGACAAGACATTTAAATATATTCCATTGTCACCAGTCTGTGTATTTCTTTGAATCTTTTATTTTATCATTGTGCAGATCTGCGATATGAAGTCTCCCTGATTCTGATATTCCCTGAAAATTTACTATTTTTTCCACATCCTTAAAAAAAAAAATTGAATATCTCTTTGATAATCAAATGAAAAATGTAAACCCATTTTGATGCTTGTAATTCATAGATATCTTACTGAGTGCATGATATTCCCCTGATTGCCGTAACATACAGTATATGACTATATTGCCAGGTCTTTTTTATGATTCCAATTTCTTATTAACCCGTTGGAGTTAAGTACGAGTTAACTCGTGTTGGGGTCTGTGGAAAATGTGTGTTATAGTGAAATCAAATTGTCTCCAACGGGTTAAATAAACTATTTATGCCAGTCATTATTTAAAATAAAAACGAGCATCAGGTTAAAGATGATCTGTTAGCACCATATAGACCTGCAATCTAGGTGTGTTCCATGCATGCAAACTTGTATTTAATTCATCTATATCTACTCTGAATAACTTCACAATGAATGAAGAGAAATTCATCCAAGGCATTTTACTAGAATATTCAATGAAAATCTATTTTATCATTTAGATCCATCAGGTTTTTTAGAGTTTCATAGAACAAGAGGAACATGGCTGATGGAAGCGAGGAAATCCGTTCCTTGAAACTTGTGATGGTTGGTGATGGTGGCAGTGGGAAGACAACAATGCTCATCTGGAAGGAAACACATCAGTTTCCAATTATATACATTCCTACTCGTTATGATGATTGTGTGTCATATGTTCATCACCATGGTTACACATATAAAGTTTGTTCATGGGATACTGCTGGAGGGGTAAGTAACTGCTGGATAGATTTCAATTGGGGGGGGGGGTTACTAGGATTATAAGTCTTTAACACAGACGGGGTCCTGTTTCATGCATGAAATTTCTAGAAAATAAAAACAAAGTTGGGATTCCTTCAGAAAGTAACATCTCTTTTCAACAAGCATGACAAATGTTACCAAACCCGAAATGATTTTCAGAATGTGAAGGTTCAATTAGAATACTGGTATTTATCAGTGTGGGTGCACATAATGTCAGAATTATCATTTATGTTTGACATCTTATTTGAGTAATATTTCAACAGCAAGGGTAGTATCCTGATCTGCCATTGTGAAGGTCTAGATATTCAACATTGGTACGTACATGTACTCCTGCTTGTCGTGTATCTCACAAGGCAATGTTGTGGCTCTGTGAGCACAGTTGCTATAGTGAAAAACACAATCTAAAGTAAGTATGAGATCCTACATGGTGTGCTTACTGGATACACATCTTTCCACAGAGCCCATCACCACAAGTTTTAATTCTTTGTCTTCATGGTTGCCACTTTCCTCCTGGTTTATCAAACTCTAGAGACTTGATTGAACTCAATAATAATGCACACTTTTATTTCAACAGACCAAATATTAAACCAGAATTTTAAACAGGTTTTAATTCTAAACAAGAACAATAGTAGTTTTAAAAGCAAAATGTGGATCCACTTGGCAAATCAAATGACCTAATTTGGGGGAATTTGGGGGGTATTTTTAGGGATGAATCTGGGTGCTTTTTTGTGTAAAATCCTCATTTGGGTATACCTGGGAAAAAATCCTTGTTTTGGGTTCTTTTGTTTGTGTAAAATCCTCATTTGGGTATACCTGAAAAAACCCCTTGTTTTTGGTGCTTTTCGTGTAAAATCCTTGTTTGGGTTGCTTTGACAACTTGTTGAAATCCTAGCTTTGGGTTATTTTCGAAAGTCAATGGACACGCAAGATAACAAAATTAACATGAGTGCCCCCCCCCCCCCCGTCTGGGTTTTAAATGGGTTTCATTTCAAACAAGAACAATGAGACAATGTCTGACTTGTAAAAAAATAATAGAATAAAATTGCAGTGGAATATTCCCAACTGTGTTGGTGATCTGGAGACTGGTCTAGGTCTAAAGATCAGTCTCCAGACCAGATTCCTCTCGATCTTGGCCTTGACCTTGAGTCTCGGTCTTGATCTCTGGGTGACTGTTAAAACAGATTTTAGGCATTTTAGTTTACCATTAAATAGGAATATATTCTATTGTTTAGATTCTTCAAATGTCTGCACTGCAGTTTGATGGAAGAAGGAAAACATGCCCAGCAGAAGCAAGAACACCACTTCCTTAAAACTTGTGATGGTTGGTGATAGCAATGGTGGGAAGACTACAATGCTCTTCTGGTGGACACAGCAAGAACTTATGCTTGAATATCATCCTGCTGTCTATGAAAATAATGTAGAGTCTGTATGTCACCATGGTCAGACTTATGGACTTGATTTGTGGGACACAGCTGGAAATGTAAGTAGCATAGAATACATGACTCTTGGATGGATTTGTGGCCCAGGGGTACTTGGATTTTAGGTCTTCTGTGCATAAAGAGGGTCATGGATCATGGAAGTCATGCACTAAAATTAAAATAAAGTGATGTTTTCTTTCCGAAAATAAATGAAGAATTACTTTCAGCAAGTGTGAATATGTTGGCCTAACAGTCATTGCCCTATGTGTGTGGATACACTTCTGTGGGAATTTATTGATTGATACATGCAGATTGATGGATTGATTGATTGATTGATTGATTTGGGAGATCTGGGATAGTTGAGCTGCTTTTTTAAAGGAAATCCCTTTTGTGTCCATTGGATGTTATTATTTTTTAGAAAATAGAATGAAACATAACTTTTAATGTTTCAGGAAAGTTATCATCAAATTTTGAAAGCGGGAACATATTTATCCCCTCGCCCGATGAAGTGATATTGACATTTGAATTGAGAAGGGATGTTTAGGATATTATCAGGTGGCAGCAGATATATGTCCAGACTCTTCTGATTCCTTTAATAGGAATTGATTGATTGGTAAGGATTGATTGATTGATTGATTGATTGATTGATTGATTGATTGATTGATTGATTGATTGATTGATTGATTGATTGATCGATCGATTGATAGAGTGAATGATTGAATTGATTGATTTAGATAGTTTTTAGTTAATCAGGTACAGCTGATAACATTTGGGCATGTATCTTTTCAGATTTGCTTTTATTTTTGACACTTCTGCTGCCTCTGCATGCTGAATGAAGGCAGTATTACCTTGAAAATGGATTTATACCTACCTCATCTACTGGATGCACATCGTTTTCCTTCCGCAGTGGCCATCACCAACCATCACAAGTATTAATCTGGGAGATTCCATATCTTCATCTGCAATGTTCTTGATTCATCAAATTCTAGAGACTTGACAGATCTAAATAATAAGTCTATGTTTGCTCAGATGCAGGAAATCCGGGAGTTTTACACAGCATTCCTTCCCAACAACAACAATGAAACCTGTATGTCTGGCTTATACCCTGTATCAAAAAAGTTGTGCAAGTAAAAAGCATATTGGCAGTTAGAATTCAAATGCTCATTGTCACATGATACTTACATCAACATAAGGAGCATAGTCTTAGCTTTCAAATACCATTATTTCTGTTCAATTTGCTTGTTTAAATCTTGAGATATGTATATTTAAAAATGATCACGTAAAATCACAATTGCGCCACTTTTACTACAGTCCCTCTTAAAATTGGCACAATTGTGATTGCACCCTTTTGTTGTTTATGTACAACATATCTCAAGATTTAAAAAAGCAATTTTAACACAACAAACAGCATTTGAAAGCCAAGACTACGTCCATGACGTTGATATAAGCATGATGTCACAACAGTATTCGTAATTGCCAAAAGGGCACTTTTTACTTGCACAATGTTTGAGACATGCTGTGAAGTAATATTGCGGTGGAGATTGGTCTAGGTCTAAAGATCAGTCTCAAGAGCAGTGTCCCTTCTTTATCTTTACCCTGATTCCCTTGGTCTTGGTCTTGGTCTTGGTCTTGGTCTCAGGGTGTCTGTTAACATATTTTAGGCATTTTAGTTTACCATTAACTGGAAATCTGTGTTATTATTTAGATCCATCAGGTATCTACAGTTTGATGAAACAAGGAGATCATGCCGAGCAGAAGAAGCGAGAATACCCGTGTCATAAAACTTGTGATGGTTGGTGATGGCGACAGTGGGAAGACAACAATGCTCATCTGGTGGACACATCAAAAGCTTGCCCTTGATTATTGTCCAACTATCTTTGATAATTATCTCAATTATATATCTCACCATGGTCTTACTTATGGACTTGCTTTGTGGGATACAGCCGGAGGGGTAAGTAAGAGTGCATAATTATTGGATGGATTTAAAGTTTGGAAGATTGATTGATTGATTGATTGATTGACTGATTAATTCAATGACTGATTGTTTATATGATTGATTGATTGAATGATTGAATTGATTGAATGATTTATGAGATAGTTGTAGGTTTATCAAACACAGCGGATAACACGGACCATGTATCTTCTCAGATGTGTTTTTATTTTTGATGTTTCTGCATACTGTATGAAGACCGTACGAGAGTAGAACAGGGTTTTTTTATCTCCCGTGGGGGAGGGGGGGGGGTTACTCAGATTTGGTTTCGACGGGGGTGTGCCGCTGAAGTCGAAAAACCGACCCATATCTAAGGGTCATTTTGGCGGAAAATGATTTTTTATTAAGAAAAATGACATTTTTGTGCACTTTAGCGACAAAATAGGCGAAAATATTTAGTATAAACAGTAAAATTTCAAAATCATGACCCATGTTTAAGGACTTTTTCTCCCAAACCATACCCTATGTTTAAGGATTTTTTAATGAAAAAGTCACCTATTAGAGTGGCACACTCCCATATTCCTTACTAGGCGAGTAACCCCCCGAGTATTATCTGCGTTGTCAACTAGATGCACATCATCTTTCCACAGTGGCCATCACTAACCATCACAAGTAGTAATCTGGTAGATTCAATGTCCTTGTCTGCAATGTTGTTCTTTATTCATCAAACTATGGAGACTTGACAGATCTAAATAGATATTTGTTTCATCAGACACAGTACTAATTAATCCAGAAGTTTGAATCACTTTTTGATTCAAACAAGAACAATGAAACAATGTTTGGCTTGAAAAAGTGATATATTGCATTGCAAAATGGCTTACAATGTTGTTAGTCTGTAGATTGGTTGTGGTGTATAACACTGTGCAAGACACGTTTAAAAAATTGTCGAACTTTGCTATCTGACATATCTGACAGCTAGTGTTTGAATGGACAAATAAACACCTTAGAACACAAAAGTTTGGACAGTTATGCTGTCACTAGTACAATATGTGCAGATACAAATTGGCACATTAATTTCCTATCGGGTGATAGGAAATTCTACAACACAGCAGTCTATGGGGGAAAGCTGGAATGGTCTCTCAATGATTCTTACTATTTTAAAGCACTTACTGATCGTCTTAAACTGCAGTTTTTTCAGGGCTTCATTTTTAGACCATATGTCAGAGACACTGGTAGCATGGGGAATCATGCAACTCAGATTTTTAAAACTGGAAACACTGTTATACAGTGCCTTTAAGATCATTTTCAAGACCAGACTCCTCTCTTGATCTTGACATTGAGTCTCTTGGTCTCGGTCTTCGTCTCGGGGTGGCTGTTAACCCATTAGCTCCCAGATTATGTATTTTCCATATCTGATTTAATTACATTTGGCTCCGTTTCCCGTAGGATCCATTGATACTCTTGGTCTCAGGGTGGCTGTTTTACGCATTCTAGTGTACCATTAACTGGAAATCTGTTTTATTATTCAGATTCATCAAATATCTACAGTTTGATTGAACAAGGAGACATGCCCAGCAGAAGCAAGAATACCAATATCATAAAACTTGTGATGGTCGGTGATGGCGGCAGTGGCAAGACAACAATGCTCATCTGGTGGACACATCAAAAGCTTGCACTTAATTATTGTCCCACTATCTTTGATAATTATGTACATGATATATCTCACCGTGGTCAGACTTACAGACTTGGTTTGTGGGATACAGCTGGAGGGGTAAGTAAGAATGCATGACTGTTGGATGAATTTTTAAGCCCAGGGAGTAAAAAGGGGTCATGGTTCATGCAATTATATTGTGTAGAATTAAAGTGCCTTGGCTTCCTTTCAAAAAATTATTTGATAATTGTTTTCAATGCATGAACATGTTAGAATTTCCATAACTACCCTTATGCACCAGTCTTTGCCCTATCTGTACAGTGTGTCCCAGAAAAAACAGAACCCTAAAACAAAGGCTTATTGTGCAGAATCAGTGGGGCGTATGATTGTAAAAATAAGTTCACAATAAACTTTGACTTATGCTCTTTCAAATGATACATTAAGCAAACTTATTCATGCAAGTATCTCTGAGTACCATGACTTGAAAAATTTAAAGTGAAAAACCATTTGTTACGCTTTTTGGCTTTGGCACTGTGCGCACCATAGCCAGTGATAGCAGTCTATCTCTTTCTTTTCATGGGTGCACAGTGTCAAAGCAATAAAGCGTAACAAGTGGTTTTTCACTTTAAATTTTGAAAGTCATGGTACTCAGATGCATGCATGAAGTTTACTTGATGTATCATTTGAAAGAGTATAAATCAAAGTTTATTTTGAATTTATTTCTGCAATTATACGCCTCAATTCTTCCGCACAATAACCCTTTGTTTCAGGGTTCTGTTTTTTCTGGGACGCACTGTATAGATACCCCTGATGATTTTGATTGATTGATTGATTGATTGATTGATTGATTGAATGATGTAGTTAGGTAGTTCTAGGTTAATTAGAGACAGCTGACAAAACGTATAGGGTCATGCATATTCTCAGATTTGTTTTTATTTTTGATGCCACCAATCCAAATACTTAATGATGACAGTAAACAAGGTCCTGTACATTGCTTGTCTACTGGATGCACATTATTATCTTTCTACAGCAGTCATTACCAACCATCACGGGTATTAATATAGGAGATTCTATGTCTTCATCTACCATGTTCCTCTTCATTCATCAAATTGTACATTCTTGGCAGATCTAAAATAATGCAGCATATTTTTGTCCATCAGACAGTCACAATTGTTCAAGAAGTTTTAAACAGGCTGTAATTGAAACAAACAGTGAAATAATGGCACTCTAATTTGCTGTGCAAAATATATAACAATGTGTTTGGTCTGGAGAGTGATCCTGGTGTAAAAATCAGCCTTAAGACCAGATTCCTCTTGATCTTGACCTGGAGTCTCTTAAAGGTCTTAGTCTGAAAGTGGCTGTTCTCAGGATTTTTAGGCATATTAGATTACCGTCAAATGGAAATCTATTCTATTATTTAGATTCATCAAGTATAGGCCTAATCTGCACTTTGATGGAAGAAGGGAAACATGCCCAGCAGAAGCAAGGACACCAGTGTCATAAAACTTGTGATGGTTGGTGATGGTGGCAGTGGCAAGACAACAATGCTTATCTGGTGGACACATCATCATCTTCCAATTTTATATTGTCCTACTACCTTGGATGATCATACAAAGACTGTGTCTCATCGTGATCACACTTATGAAGTTGGTTTGTGGGATACAGCTGGAGGGGTAAGTAAGGGTATGGTCACAACTCCAAAATTAGCCTGTTTGGCAGCCAGGTGGCAATCGAATCTCAAGTCAATTTTGCTGGAGCACCTGGTAGCAGCCACCCGTGCATTTCTGGATTGTAGGGCAATGCTCGACACTGCTGAAGTTGAAATTCTGGCAGCGCCTGCCCAATATGCTTTGTGCCCAGGCAGTCACCGTGTGGACACGTGTGGACACCAAATTGATCAAGGGGTTGCCTTTAAATGATTAAATTAAAAACTTGACGCTGTCGAAACAAAGGCTGTCTAGGTGCCTGGACACCGTTCTGTTGCAGCTGGGAAATTGGCCTGTCACCGGGCGGTGAGTTCAAACTCAGTTGGTGTACAGGTGGCGCCTGCTTGATTTCCCACCGCGTCTGCCCGGTCACTGGTAAGGTGCTTCTCAGTGCGCTCCACAAGAGACAGCAGAACAACTATACAACGTTTAAAGAAGCAGTACTACATTAGGATTATAATGTGTGTAAAGGGGGTCATGGTTCATGCATGAAAATTCTGTAAAATTAAG
>JZLH01S0123744.1:23538-34563 GCA_001188425.1 Eucidaris tribuloides
CATGTGCTTTTTTATTTTGATGTTTCTGCTACTGTCATGGAATGACCGTACGAGAGTAGAATCAGGCGGCTTTTTTTATCTCCCTGGCGGAGGGGGGGGGGGTTACTTCAATTAGGTTCGACGGGGTGTGCGTGAAGTCGAAAAACGACGCTAGTTCTAAGGTCATTTTGGCGGGAAATGAATTATTAAGTTTTTATTAAGAAATAAATGACATTTTTGTGCGACTTAGTGACAAAATAGGCGAAAAATTCTAGTATGAAACAGTAAAATTTAAAATCATGACACCATTTTAAGGACTTTTCTCCCAAACCGATACTTATGTTTAAGGATTTTTTTGTAAAAAAGTCACCTATTAGCAGGCGACGACTCCCATGATTTCCTTAATAAGCAGTAACCCCGGGTTTGGTCCTCCTGCTCACACTGTAGATGACACATCATCTTTTTCCAACGTGCCATCGACTCAACATCACAAGTTAGTAATCTGGTAGATTCAATGGTCCTTGTCGCTGCAATGTTGTTCTTTTTATCATAACTATGGAGACTTGAGCAGATTCAAATAGAAATAGCATATTTGTTTAATCAGACACAGTATAATTACCAGAAGTTTGAAATCAGCATTTTATGGATTCAAAACCAAGAACAATAGAAACAATGTTTGGCTTTTAAAAATGGATATATTGCATTGGCAAAAGGCTTACATGTTGTTAAGTCTGTAGATTGTTGTGGTGTATAACACGTGCAAGACACGTTTAAAAAATTGGTCGAAACTTTGCTATCTGAATATCTGAAGGCTAGTGTTTGAATGGACAAATAAACACCCTAGAACACAAAAGTTTGGACAGTTATGCTGTACTAGTACAATAATGTGCAGATACAAATTGGCACAGTTATTTCTATCGGGGTGATAGAAATTCTACTCAACACAGCAGTCTATGGTGGGAAAGCTGAATGGGTCTCTCAATGATTCTTACTATTTTTAAATAAGCACTTAGATTCGTTTTAACTGCAGTGTTTTCTCAGGGTTCATTATTTAGACCATAATGTCAGACGACTGGTAGCATGGGGAATATGACACTCAGATTTTTAAACTGGAAACACTGTATAACAGCTGCCTTTAAGATCTTTTCAAGACCAGACTCCTCTCTTGAATCTTGACATTGAGTTCTTGGTCTCGGCTTGGTTCGGGGTAGGCTGTTAACCATTAGCTCCAATTATGTATTTCCAATACTGATTTAATTACATTTGGCTCCAGTTTCCAGTAGGATCCATTGATAACTCTTGGCTCTCAGGGTGGCTGTTGTACGCATTCTTAAGTGTACCATTTAGGAAATCTGTTTTATTATCTTAGATTCATCAAGTATTCTACAGTTTGATTGAACAAGGAGACATCCAGCAGAACAAGAAATACAATATTCATAACTGTGTGGTCGGTTTGATGGCGGCGAGTGGCAAAGACAACAGATGCTCATCTGGGGACACATCAAAAGCTTGGCACTTAATTATTGTCCGACGATTTTGATAATATGCTACGATGATATACTCACGTTGGTCAGACTATACAGTACTTGGTTTGTGGGATACAGCTGAGGGGTAAGTAAGAATGCATGATGTTGGATGAATTTTTAAGCCGTGGGAGTAAAAAGAAGCGGTCATGGTCATGCAATTATATTGTGATAGAATTAAAGTTGCCTGCTTCGTTTTCAAAAACATTATTTTGATAATTGTTTTCAAATGCATGAAAATGTTAGAAATTTCATAACTAACCCTTATGCCCATCTTGCCTATCGTTTACAGCTGTTCCCAAGAAAAAACAGAACCCTAAAACAAAAGGCCTTATGTGCAAAATCAGTGGGGCGTCAATGATTGTAAAATAAGTACAATAAACTTTGAGCTTATGCTCTATTCAAATGATACATTAAGCAAACTTATTCAGCAAGTATTTGAGTACCATGACTAAATTTAAGTCAAAACCATTTGTTGAGCTTTGGCTTTGGCACTGTGCGCACCATAAGCAGTCGATAGCACTCTATCTTTTCTTTTCATGGGTGACAGTTTGTAAAGCAATAAAAGCGTAAAAGTGGTTTTTCACTTAAATTTTGAAGTCAATGTCTTCAGATGCATGCATGAAGTTTACTTGATGTATCATTTGAAAGGAGTTATAAAATCAAAAGTTAATTTTGGAATTAGTTTCTGCAATTATACGCCTCAATTCTTCCGCACAATAATCCTTTGTTTCAGGGTTCTGTTTTTTCTTTGGGACTGCAGTATTATAGATAACCCCTGAATTGATTTTTGATTGTTGCATTGATTGATTATGATTTGATTGATATTGATTGATTATGAATGTGTAGTTTAGGTAAAGTTCTAGGTTAAATTAGAGACAGCTGACAACAACGTATAGGGTCATGCATATTCTCAGTATTTGTTTTTATTTTTGATGCACCATCCAAATATTAATGATGCCGAGATAAACAAGGTCCTGTACATTGCTTGTCTATGGTATGCACGATTATTATCTTTACATAAAGAGCAGAGTTACCAATCATCCAGGGTTATTAATATTAGGAGATTCTATGTCTTCATCTAACATGTTCCTCTTCATTCATCAAATTGTACATTCTTGAGACTAAAATAATGCAGATATTTTTGTCCATCAGACAGGCTACAATTGTTCTAATGAATGTTTAAAGGCTGTAATTGAAACAAACAGTGAGAATAATGGCACTACTATTTGCCTGATGTCAAAAAATATATAAGAATGTGTTGGTCTGGAGTGATCCGTGTAAAAATCAAGCCTTAGACCACAGATTCCTTCTGTGCATCTTGACGGGTGAGTCTCTTAAAGGTTGGCTTGCGTGAAAGTGTGTTTCGATTTTAGGCTATTAGATTACGTCAAATTGGATAACTATTCTATTATTTAGATTCATCAAGTATAGCCTAATTCACTTTGATGAAAGAAGGAAAATGCCCAGCGAAGCAAGGACCAATATGTCAAATACTAATGTGATGGTTGTGTGATGGGTGGCCAGTGGCAAGACAACAATGCTTTATCTGGTGGAACATCTATCTTCCAATTTTATATGTCTACTAACTGGATGGATCATACAAAGACTGTGTGTCCTATCGTTGATAAATGATTAAGTTGGTTGGGGATACAGCTTGGAGGGTAAGTAAGGTATTCAAACTCCAAAGATAGCCTGTTGGCAGCAAGGTGGCGAAGTCGAACTTGCAAGTCAATTTTGCTGGAGCACGTGGTACAAGCCACCGTGCATTTCTGGATTGTAAGGGCATGCTCGGACATCTGCTGAAGTTGAGAATGTCTGGGAGCGGGCTGCCAATGATCTTTGTGCCCAGCAGTACCGTGTGAACACAATGATCAAGGGGTTTGCCTTTAAATGATTAAAATAAAAACGTTGACCTGTCGAAACAAAGTGCTGTCTAGGTGCGGCTGGAACCGTTCTGTTGCAGCTGGAGAAATTGGCCGGTCCCCGGGAGCTTCAAACTCAGCTTGCTGTAACAGTGAGCGGCCTGCTTGATTTCACCGGTCACTTGCCCGGTACACTGGTAAAGGTGCTTCTCAGTGCGCTCCAAGAAGAAGAACAACGAACTATAAACGTGTTAAAGAAGCCAGTACTACATAGGATTATAATGTGTGTAAAGGCGGGTCAGGTTCATCATGAATAAAATTCTGTAAAATTAAGAACAGAGACTTGTTTGTTTTACAGAACAAGAGTGAAAAAGCAATAAAAATGTCAGTATATGAAGCTCTCTAGAATTTCGCTGAATGTACATGTGTGATATAGCCCTTGTCGTATGGTGTATTTGAATATTAGATTTATTGATTAAATGAACTGATGATTGAGCTGATTGATTGGTTGATTGATTGATTAGTTAGTTTTAAGTTATTCAGAGACACCTTGATAACAGATATGCGGCCATGTATCTTGTCAGATTTGTTTTTATTTTTTATGCCTCCCCTCACATGACTTATGAAGGCATTGTGACAGTAAGGAGGGATTGTACATTGTTTGTCTACTGGATGCTCATTATCATCTTTCCACAGTGGCCATCACCAACCATCACAAGTAGTAATCTGGGAGATTCCATGTCTTCATCTGCCATGTTTCTCTTGGTTCATCAAACGCAAGAGACTTGACAGATCTAAATAGAAAAGCATAATCTTGCTTCGTCAGACACCATATGGTAAATGATTGATATATTTCAATTCAATACCAAATAATGTCTGACTATGCAAAATATCCAACATTGTTATCTAAATGGGGGAGTTTGAAGCATGGCGATAATCGCAAAGGAAATATTCCCATATGCGATGTCTTGAGACACGAGAGTACATCAAAACATATTGTACATTGATGAAAAATGTGAAAATATTGTACATATCCGGGAACTTTGTATTTGCTTGTAGCTTAGTGATGCTGTGGCTAACTGACGAGTTGATCAAATTTTCGACACAAATATAGTATAACTATCCATTTTTTTCCTCAAAAAATCACTTACATTGTTAGTTCTTCATAATGTGCATGCTTTACTTAACCCGTTCACCACGAGATTAAAAAATCCCCACAGACTTTGTACAGGGCCCACCCGGTTCCCGTAGGCAATGGGTTAATTTACTCAATTAGAGGAATGTGTGATATCTGTTGGATAAGAAGAATAACATGTCTGACAAAGAATAAAATAGAAGATTCTGTTAAAAAATTCAATTTTTTATAATTTTCTAGTGGATTTTAGATAATGATCTTAGATGGCTTACTTTTACTGGACACAGAAAATGTTGTGCTCCTTATGAAAATATTGGTCTTGTCTGCGACTTATCCAATATTTGTCATAAGTTGTACAATATTTTCTTGCGTCCACCTCAAGCATCCAATCCAATATTATAGCAGGCCTTCAACTGGTCCTACTTTTCCTATTTTTTCCCCTACTTTCCCTATTTTTTCCCCTACTTTTTGGTGAAGATCCTTATTTTCCCTATGTTTTCCTATTAATTGTCAACCCCCCCCCCCCCCTTCGTGATGGGTTTAATATTTGTTTGGAGTTGAGTAGTCATTACAGGTTGTTGCTGAGAGTACTGTAATTACCATTATCACCTGTTTTTGAAGGAGAATTTGTTTCTGCAGATTGCTGCTTTTTCGCCAATCTTGGGGTTTTTTTCTGCTTATTCCGCATGTTTCCAGTTTTTTTTGGAGTTACTACTCCAAACAATACTTATAAATATCCTACTTTCTTCCTACTTTGGTGGATTGAATCCTACTTTTCTCCTACGATTTGGAGAATTTTGCTCCTATTTTCTCCTACTTTTTCAACCAAGCAGAGTTGAAGGCCTGTTATATAAATGTTGTCTTCAGACTGGTCTTCATGGACCCATGACCATTTTTCTGAGGTCTTGGGTCTTGATCTTCACCTAAAATATTTTGGTCCTGAGTGTTTCTGTTCTCGTTATTTTATTTGAGACCAGCTTGAGTCCATTGGCTGAGCCTTGAAGGCTATAGCAGCGGTGTGTGACACTGTCTGACACACTGATGCATTGTCAGCCTTCTGCTGTGGCTACATGCTTGATAAGAAGTGCAGTTTTGCTTATGAACTGATTAATTGATAAGTCGTCACCAATGATTCATGCAATTTAGATTAAAGGCAATCATTATTATCATATTTTAATGTTATTTTTTTTGCGTAGTCTTGGTCTTGTTTGTGGACTTGTCTGTGTTTGGTCTATCTTGAAAGGCTTATCTTGCATGATCTTGGCCTGTGACTCATGGCTTAGAGCCTATATGCCTGTGTCCACCTTACTATGAATAACTTCGTGATACATGTAGAGGAATGGTTAGCCAACTAGCATTTAAGTCGTGACTTTTAACAGAAATATTATTTTATCATTTAGATCCATCAAGATCCATCAAGTTTTTTTTAGGGTTTGATGGAACAAGAAGAACATGGCCAGTGGAAACAAGAACATCCCTTGCTTGAAACTTGTGATGGTTGGTGATTTCGGCAGCGGAAAGACGACGATGCTCATCTGGTTTACCACAAAACAACTTCCTAGTCCATACCTTCCTATCGTTTTTGATAATTATGTGCAATATATACATCACCATGGTCACACTTATCAAATTGGTTTGTGGGATACAGCAGGAGGGGTAAGTAACAGTATGTACAGTAGTCAATGCCAGATATTCACTCTTTTTCCTTACATGTTTTACTATTGAAGTTATTCATTAGTTTTCTTTATATCAAATCACCTTGACCAATATCACAAGTTTCTAAAGTTTTTGTTGTACAAAAGCTTAGAAAGTCACTGTGAAATTGTGGATCAGACAATTTTTGGGAGGGGGTGGGGGAAACATTGCTGGATATTTTTTTTTCATTGCCTCAAAGTGTGTGTCCTTGATATAGAATTTTCATAGCTTTTTCAAAATGTTTTAAGTTTGAAATTGAAGCTCTACTGAAAAGCCAAGAGACTTTATTACTGCCAATTTATTTAGATTAATGTACATAAGAATAATCTATAGAGAATCCAAAATTCAGCTGAACAAATATCCGTGTAGTTGGTATTTGATATTTAATACTACAGACCGTTTTGGTAGAAGGAAATATGCAAACAGATTTCATATTCCTTAGTGCAGTAAGTGATGAATTTCAAATTAAAGTTGCCCTCTGATCTTATCACTTGCTTACCTTCTTTTTTTTCTTCAAAATTTGTCAAATAACTGTAACTTACTAATCAGGTTCTTCTGGACTTCATTTGCTTTTGAAATTAATATACAAATAATGCACATCACTGAGGGCATTAGTTAAAATCATCTGCACGAGGTAAACTGTGGAACAGTCTGAAGTGTGTTTTGGACTGTTTCGCAGTTACCGAGTGTAGATTACTTTAACTAATGCCCGAAAGAATGATGTGCATTATTTGTTTGATAAAATTGTCTCGTACGTCCTTGTCATTTGATAACAATGGAAAACATGATGAAACGGTACGGTTAAACTAGTAGTAACGTTAGACCAGAGACAAGCCTTGACCTACCCGTGCCCTGGTTTAGACGTAACGTTACTCGTTAGGTCTACTGAATACTGGCATTCATGATATTCTTAATGACGTGCAACTTTAACGTTAACCATTGGCATTTGCCATCAATCAATTCCTAAACCGGAATTACTCAATAAAAGAATTTGAAGGGGCCACTTCAAGGGCAAAATCTTAACGTTTAATTCTGTTACTCACACAGTAGTCGCGACGCCGCGGGCAGCGTTAACGTAACTTAGAACTCACATAACCGGTACGGTACGGCACCTGAACTGAACCTTGTCGAAGGCAATCTGTGCTGGGAAGTCGATAATGCTTCTAATTTTAAGCCTTTGCCCTTAATAAGTGGTGAATGCATCAGTTACGCTCAACAATTCCTGTATTTCTTCATTTTACAGCATTCGAAAAGTTAGCATTTTCGGCTTTCGCCAATATTTCGAGTGATGTTGTTTTACACTCCTCGGAATTACGCTGATGCATGATCATGCGCGCAAGTACACGTACAGTCGACGTACACGTACGTACACGCGCATGATCCTGCGCTGCCATGCCGCTGGTTCGTAATTCGCGCAGTTTCTAATGACCGCCGAGTGCGCGCGGACGATACATAATGGAAAGCCACAGCGGTCATTATTACCGGTCATTATCACTGGTCATTATCACTGGTCATTAGCAAATTTTGCCATTAGTTAAAATAAAAGACTGGTCACATGATAGGTCTCAACCAATCATTTGATTAGGACGTACGTAACCATTTTATAATAAAAAATAATGTCAACAATATGACTTATTTTTTTGCAGCATGTGTAATTCTTACCAAACATGAATATGTTGGCACTTGAATTTCCAGAAACTAACTACATATAGGCCTGATTGCCCTACGTGTGTGAATACACTTATGTGAGGATTGATAGATTAATAGATTGATCAACTGATTGCTTTGGGGAACTGGGTTAGTTAAAGTCCAAGTTAAGTTTTGGGAATTTTTTGTTTATTTGAAAGCTTTATGCCCCAAAGTCATAACCCTGCAATAATAGATTCTGAATGTCTCTAGTTTTTTTTTCTAATTAATTAATGAAAAATCTCTCTTGGGTACTCCAGAGATTTTCGGCTATATTTTACATTATAGCATCCAAAGGGTGAATAAGGCGTTAAGGTTATATGAGTTATACCTCATTTGAAAGAAAAGAGCAGAGTCTGTGATATTGAAATTTAGATTGAGAAGCCATATTTAGGATATTATCAGGGAGCAGATATATGCCCAGACACTTCTGATTCCTGTAACAGCTTATTAATTGATTGATTGTGATTGATTGATTGACTGATTGCTTGATTGATTGATTGATTTATTGATTGACTGATTGATTGAATTATTTGAATGGTTAACGTTGATTGTAAGTTTATCAGAGACACAGCTGATAACATGTAGGGTCATGCATCTTTTCAGATTCGTTTTTATTTTTATGCCTCTGGATAATGTATGATGACAGTAGGACAGTATAATCAGAGGATTGTACCTGCGTCATCAACTAGACGCACATCATTATCTCTCTACAGTGGCCATCACCAACCATCACAAGTACTAATCTCGGAGATTCCATATCATCTGCAATGTTCATCTTGATTTATCAAACTCTAGAGACTTGACAGATTCAAGTAAACAAATTAAGCATATGTTTGTTTCATCAGACACAGTACCAATTGATCCAGAACTTTTAATCAGTTTTCATTCATCTAGAAAATTTTAGTCAACTAGTGGTTTAGTCATGACTGTTTTAACACAAATTTATTTTATCATATAGATCCATCAAGTTCTTGAGTTTGATAGAACAAGAGGAACATGGCTGATGGAAGAGAGGAAATCCGTTCCGTGAAACTTATAATGGTTGGTGATGGTAACAGCGGAAAGACGACAATGCTTATTTTGTGGACAACAAAACAACTTCCTCTTGCATACTGTCCTACAATTTTTGATAATTATTCGGTGCATATACGTCACCATGGTCACACTTGTCAAATTGATTTCGGGGATACAGCAGGAGGGGTAAGTAACAGTATGTATACATCACTGTCAGATTCACTGTTTTTCCTTATATCAGTATTGAAGTTATTCATTACTTTTCTTTATATCAAATCAACTTGACCAATATCTCAATATTCCTCATATATCTCATCAATATGTTTCGAAAGTTTTTGTTGTAGAAAAAATTAGAAAGTGTGAAATTCTTGTAGTAAAACAGTATAAGCAGGCTGTTGTACCTGCCTCGTCAACTAGAGGCACATTATTATCTTTCCACAGTGGCCATCACCAACCATCACAAGTATTGATATGGGAGATTCCACATCATCTGCAACATTCTTCTTCATTCATCAAACTCTAGAGACTTGACAGATCTAAGTAACAAATTCAGCATATGGTTGTTTCGTCAGACACAGTACCATTGTTCCAGAAGTTTAAAACAGGATTGAATTCCAACAAGAACAATGAAATATTTCTGGCTTGTATTTGCAGTGGTAATTGGTCTAGGTCAAAGATCAGTCTGACAACCAGATTTCCTTCTTGATCTGGACCTTAATTCCCTTGGTCTTGGTCTTATTATCTGATTGGTAGATGCAATGTTGCTAATGCCAGTGAATCCATTTGCATGAGACTTCCATAGGCCAATGATATAAATGAGAGGTCCAAATGCATGAGATCAATAGAAATGTATGGAAAATCAAACAATATGTTTGCATGAGAAAGGGCCAAAATGTTTGAATCTCACGCCCAATGCGTGAGATTTGGCTGCCCTGTAGTTGAATTAGACACTTCCTTGAAACGTGACAGACACTTTGTATTTTAAATCAATACCTTGTATAATTTTGAGCCATTCCAAAGACACTTGCGGCATATATTATACATTGCATAATTGATCGATTCCCTTGATGTTTCTTTGTACAGAGGGACAACTAATCCAGATTAAACAGGCTTCAATTCAATTGAGAATAATGAAACAATTGTGGGAATGTAAAGTATTATTGCTGGGAATAAAAAAATCCTTGAGACTACAATGTCCTGGTGCAAAGATCAATGTCAAGTCGAGTTATCTCCTTTGATCTGGACCTTGAGTCTCTTGTTCTTGGTCTCATGGTGGCTGTTAACAGATATTAGGGATTTTACCATTAATGTGTTTTATTATTTAGATTCATCTAGTATCTACAGTTTGATGGAATAAGAAGACATGCCCAGCAGAAGCAAGAAAACCAGTTCCTTAAAATTTGTGATTGTTGGTGATGGTGGCAGTGGGAAAACATCAATGCTCGTCTGGTGGACGACAAAACAATTTCCACAATACTGTCCTATGGTCTTTGATATATATTCAAAAACTGTATCTCACCGTGGTCATGTTTATGGACTTGTTTTATGGGATACAGCCGGAGGGGTAAGTACGAGTACATGACTATGGAATGGATTTTCGGGTCCAGTGGTACTGGGATTATGTAATGGTGGTCATGGTTCATGCATGTACATTCTTTAGAAATAAAAGACAGTGATGTTTCCTTTCTTGTACATCCGTGTGTCTGTCCATTGTTGTTAATTACCATGATAACTTCATAACTAGTAATCACATTTTTGTCTTGACAAACATGAACATGTTACCAATTTGTAAACTTTTGTATAATTTCCGGAAACTGCCCATATGCAATTAGTCCTATGTATATGGATACACCTGTATATACACCCATAAGATGGATTGACTGATTGACTGATTGATTGATTGACTGATCGACTGATTTATTTAATTACTTCTAAGTTATTCAGAGACAGCTGATAACATATATATGGACATGCATCTTGTCAGATTTGTATACAGTGTGTCCCAGAAAAAGCAGAACCCTGAAACAAAGGCTTATTGTGGGTAAGCAATGAGGCATATAATTGCAGAAAAGTTCAAAATTAAATTAAACTTATACTCTTTCAAATGATACATTAAGCAAACTTA
>JZLH01S0123744.1:34588-49399 GCA_001188425.1 Eucidaris tribuloides
TGTCTCAAACTCTGGCGGGCGTAGCGGAAGGAAGAGTTATAACAAACAACGACATAGCGGTTTGCGTTGATTACCTGATGACGAGTGACTGCCAGTCGCCACAGCATGCATCACAAAACTCATCATACATGGCGCAAGCGGTGCCAGGCGGCTGTAGCAGGTCACGTTGAGGTCGTCCCGAGGAACGAACCTCTGACAAGTGCATTGAAAATCCAATGAACATTGATTGAAATCAAAGACCTAATGTGAAAGTAAACGGAAATTCCATGCATGCGAATCAAGGCAGCCGGCTGATACTAATTTTAACTCTGTTGGTTGTGTCTAATGTGGGAAAGGTCTGTGAAGATTGAATTTATGGACTTCATGTTCCAATTTTTAAATGCCCATACATGTTATTTATTTGGTTGTTTCATCGTTTTTGTTGTTTGTGTGTGTTGTTAGATTAGCATTGTGCAGTGATTTCTTGTCAAGTTCAGCCGCTCAATTGTGCACTGCCAACATAAGCAGTGATCCAGCAGAACTCGACTGAGCCGTGTGCACGGGGCCGCGGTCAAAGCAATAAAATAATCCCAAATGACTTCTTATTAGACGGTACAATATATGTTTAGCCCCGTCATTTGGAGGTCATTTTAGTAGGACGCGTAGCGCGCCGCTGCGACCACACAGGAAGACATGAGAAGAACTCACCACTCAGCACAACAACAAAAATTGGTGATTACCGAACTTTGGTCATTTTGCAGCTGTTTTATCTACACTTTACGACGCACATGTGTAAGATACAGATCCTTGTCCTGATGCACTAAGCCAATCAACAAATAGGGTATGTATTTGGAAAGAAAGTTTAATGAAGTCTATCATTCGCGATGATACCAAAATTTGCAACGTGGTATACTGACGAGAACGAGATAAAACCGATCAAACTCAAGATTATCAAAAGACCTCTTTTTAGTTGAGGAGTTTATATGAATCTATGCAATGCTACTTTATGATCATGATTGCATTTATTGAATTCGTGAATAAACCGAAGTTGATAGTCTGGGAAAGTCTGTAACTGTGAGATAAAGCCACTTTTTCTACAAACAAGGAACAAGGATATGTGAGGGCAACTGAAGTTTGTCCTGCAGATACTTACTCAAGGGCAATGTGCCAAAGTCACACGATTTCTGGTCTGCACCAGGGTAAAAGCAAGAAACAATACTTAACAAGCATGTGAACACTAGGAGGTACGTAGCAATGCAGACAATGCTAAATCGACATTGCCCAAAGATCGTCGCGTCGTCACAGGCTGATGACTCTAATCAGAGAACGATAGCTGTCTCCTTACGGCACCTGTGTAACAAACTGTCGGTTTGTGAGCCCATTCTAAGGTTTGCTTGTCCTCCAATGTACCAAAATGCCGTCCCAAAGATAAACGGGTGTGTAAAGTAGAACTGGATTTGCTACGAGAGAAAATAAAATTTAAGGAACGCTTGACAAAGTAAGAGGTGCTAGGTAAGTTCAGATGTGGAATTAAAGTGACGTTCAGACTAGAGTTAGATAACACAAAGTACCTCAGATACATATAATATACGCTTTACGAACGAACTATACTAAATATTAGAAACTATCAGTAGTGACGAATAGTTTTCTTTTAAGCGAATATCTCAAAAGGTGACCCTCTAAGACATTGAAAATGTATGAAGACGCTCGACGGATCTATGGAGATCACTGAACGTATAAGGCACTGCTAACGTTTTTTGGATTATATTGACCAAATATTTCCTTTTTGGTCTGCAAGTGTGGACTGCTACTGGTAAGTAAGCGTGGCTAGAGCACGCGATAAATAATTCCAGACATGCATCCCAATTGTGGGTTTTCTCGATAAAAGGGACACACTTAAGATTAGAAAATAGATGTGCATGTAGAAGATAAGTCCATAATTGTAAATGGAAAATGGCTGAGAAACGTTGATAAGAATTGCTCGCTAAGATTCGAAAACAGCAGTTCCCATCATCGGACACTACTTTCATGTACAATTGGGTGTTCACCCGGATTTGAGGCCAAAATTAACCATTCGGTAGGTTGAAAATAAGATTTTCAATCAAAAATTTATGAAGTACAGGCCTATTACGTATTTAATAATAGATAATAATTAATAAATAATAATATAAATGAATATATAAGATAAAATTTTAATAGATACGACTCACTGACTGAATAATGAAATAATATTATTATTATTATTATTATTATTCATTCAATATTCATACACTGACTGGAACTAGGACTATCCACTACTGACTCGACTGAAAATAATACCGTAACAACGATATAATTACAAGAGCTACGTTTTGCTACATGGCTCAGGACACATTATGCATTGTTCCAGAGAATCCAAATCTTTCAGTCACACGTCGCCGCATTGTGGGGCATCTTGCTAACTCGTTGGGTGTGCTAGGACTCAGCCCCTTTTACATGACATCAATTTGGGCAAAGTAGCAAGTTTTTGGGCGACGCCCCGCCGACGCGGCTCTCGGGAGGTCCCGGGGCCGCCTGCCGTCGGGCTACGTTCCCAAGAGCAGGAGTTCGAAGGCCTGTTATATAAATGTTGTTCTTCAGCACTGGCCTTGCATGGACCCATGAACATTTTCTGAGGTCTTGTCTGACTTCACCGTAAAATATTTGGTCCTGATGTTGCTGTCTCTCGTTATTGTCTTGAAGACCACGCTTGAGTCCATGGCGCTCGAGCCTCTCGAAGCGGCTTATAGCAGCCGGTGGCTGTGACACGTGCTCCTGTACACACTTCGAGTCGATTGTCAGCCTGCTGCCTGCCTGCTAGCATGGATCTTGACTGCAAGAAGTGCCAGTTTTGCCTTATGAATGATTATGATAAGTCATAGACCGCAATCGATTCTCAATCTTCAGGATTCCAAGCATGGCAATCATCTGATTATCATCCGATTTTAATCGTATTGTTTTTTTGCATAGTCCTTCCGGTCTTGTTCGCGGGACTTGTCTGCTGTTTCGGTCTATCGTTGAAAGGCCTTATCTTTGCATGATGCTTGGCCGGTGACTCATTGGCTTAGAGCCTATAGTCCTGTGTCCGACCTTACTATGAATAACTTCGTGAGTACAGTAGAGAATTTAGAGCCATACTAGCTATGTTAAGTCATCGAACTTTTTAACAGAAATATTAATTTTATGAATTTAGATCCATCAGATCCATGCAGAGTTTTTTAAGGGTTTTTGATGAGAGAAGAAGAACATGGCCAGTGAAACAAATCATCCTTGCTTGAAACTCTTGTGGTGGGTGAATTTCGGGCACGGAAAGACGACGACTCGCTCATGTCTGGTTACACACACGAAACAACTTCCAGTCCATACGCTTTCCCTATCGTTTTGATAAGTTATCGGCGCAATATAGTAGCCATCACCTATGGCCACACTATCAAACTTGGTTTGTGGGGGATACAGCAGGAGGGGTAAGTTCACGTAGTAGTGTACAGAAGTCAATGCCAGATTCTACGGGCTCTTTTTCCTTACACCGTTGTTGTACTATTGAAGTATTCATTGTTTCTTTAATATCAAATTCACCCCGCCTTTGACCAATATAAAACAGAGGTTTACTAAAGAATTGTTGTTGTTACTATAAGCTTAGGTAAAGTCACTGTGAAATTGTGAAGGATCAGACAATTTTGGGAGGGGGTCGGGGGAAACATTGCTGGATATTTGTTTTAATTCGCCTTTAAAGTGTGTGTCCCTGAAGAATAGGAATATAGCTTTTTCAACTGTTTAAGGTTTATAAATTGAGCTCTAACTGAAAAGCCGAAGAGACTTTATTAATGCATTTATTTAGATCAATGTACACTAAGATAATCTATATGAAATCCAAAATTCAACTGAAGCAAATATCCGTGTAGTTGGTGATTATGATATTTAATAGCTACAGACGCGGGTGGTTGGTAGAAGGAAAATGCAAACAGAAGCAGATTGCGCGAATATTCCGTAAGAAGTAAGTGATAATATTTCAAAATGTAAAGTTCCGGTCTGATCTTATCGCTGTGCTTAACCTCTTTTTTTGTCAAAATTTGTCAAATAATCTGTTCTAACGTAACGTGTACTAAGTCCCGGGTTCTTCTGGACGTTACAAGGCGCGGCTGTTTGAAAATTAATGAAAGTTAAAAATAATGTCAGACAATATGAAAAAAAACTTATTTTTCTGCAGCATGTGGTTAATCTTACCCACGATGTTGGCACTTGAATTTCCACAAACTAACTATATGTTTTTTTCCAGCTGTATGTAGGCCTGATTGCCCTATCGTGTGAATACGACGATTATGTGAGGAATTGAAGATCAATAGGAGGGCTCACACTGATTGGTGTTGATTGATTGATTGAGCTTGATTGACTGATGATGATATGATAACCGATATGATTGATTGATTAATTGATTGAGTTGATTGATCTGATAATGGATGATTGTCATTGACCCGATTGGATTGGCTGACTGATTGATTTAACAAATTGAATGCCGCCGTTATCTTTCGATTTCGAGAGATAATGTCAGATGAATTTTTTCCCCTCAGAGACCCACACAATCAAAGCTTTGAACTCTGTAGGAGCCTGAATTCCGTGACCATGCATCTTCCACGGTTCGAAATTAACGGTAGCATCGTTCTCAGGCAACAGTTCTTCCGCCAGATGGCTAGCAAAAATCGAAGGCGGACTAGCCAAAAATCCCCAAAAAATCTATATTACTAGTCGGCGATCGATATGGCTAAGGCTGAACAACCTCCAATAAGAATATACATTTGCTTGATATGAAGTATCCGCCTCATCGTCTATGGTCCGACCACCCAAAATAATAATGCCGCGTCGGTCCACACGGCTGCGCCGCTGTAGGCATGAGAGGCGGGTAAAGTGGCTATGTGCTCAATTGCTTTATTTAAAGATATCGGCCGTGAAAATTCTCATTGAAAAGTGACGATACTTATATATACCTGGGGCGGAGACCCCCCGTACTTTTTAAAATTGCTAATTCTGAATAGCCCTATGATATGTAGCCCGACTTTCAGTTAACCGCTTGTGAATGGTATATGCACCTTTTACCTGCAGACAGATCAGTCCATTCTTGAAGTCATAACCTCACAAACGAAGTCACCACTATAAGGTTGAAAAATGTGTAATTCAAGTAACCATATATATCTCATGAACTGGAGTGAAAGATTGCTAACAACCTGGTGAATTGTTCCATTTCCGCTTATTATTTTCTAAACTGTGAGGGTGGCTAGCTCGGAGCAACAACAAAGCACAGATCAAACACTATCAGGTCAAAAGAGTTATGCATTAAAGAAACTAGTGCTCCATAATGTACATTGTACCGTTCATATGACGTGAATCTTCTTTGAGTTCTCCCCAAGTCCTCCTCCCCGGCCTCCTCCGTCTTCCTCCTCCTCCTCACAACCTGCCTCCCGACTCGCCTTTCTCTTCTCTTCTTCTTGCTCTTCCTTCTTCTTCGTCCTTCTTCTTCTTTGCACCCGCTTCTCGCTTCTTCTTCTTCTTACTCTGTCTCTTACCATTACAGTATCAATATAATATCAATATACACTTCTTTGACAGAGAAGCTTACAACTGCGTGAAAAGCGTGGATCCACCTGCCTTCTAGAAACCAAGTTAAATGATATCCGCCAATTATTTCTTTTCTTTTTTCTGTAGACCTGTCATAACTTCATCCTCCCTTCAGGTCTCCCCGCAATAGATCGTGCATGTGAATACGCGGCCTGCTTCCTCACTTCCTTCCTCGTCCAATATTTTTTTCTTCTCCAGCCTGAGCATTTATAATTAATAGTTTCTTTTATCTCTCATCATGAGATATCCTTTTGTTTAACTTTTCGTTATATAAACTATCCCCTTAAGAATACCCACAATCTATTTACAACCGCCATAAAGTAGCATTTACTTTAACAATAGGTAATGTCTAAAGGGAGTGGTGTAAACTCCCCTTTTATCGCTCCTCGAAGTCCCCAGTCCTCCCAATTCTTCCACATACCTTTTTTTATTCATTCCATTCCATTTACGTTATTTTTAATATTCGATCCACTGTGGCAACACAATTTTTATTTTGCCAGTGGAACACAATGCCACTGTTATTCGTTATTTGCCCTCTACACTAACTATCATGCAGTACTGATCATTTCTTATCACTGTATGGCATTGTCGCAGGTGAGGCTCGATTTTGCGCACTTTTAAATTCTGACCATAAACCTAATTTCTTTGTATCCCATTAAAACATTATCCAACTTATCCGCCTCGACCCGGCCCTCGTCAGGAATGTCTACCTCTCTGTTTGCCAATCCGCTCCTTTAATCCTAAACATACCTTCCTATACATCTTGGTCCCTACTCATAACCATCACAATACGGGGAGATATATAAAGTTACATTATCCGTATTTTTTTCTCAAAGAGACACAATTTGCGCCCGCAAGTATTTCTGTATGCCATCGCCTAGCACCTACACTTAGATCTTTTCTCCATGGGCATGTGAGCTTTTATATTCATTATCTCATCTATATCTGTATATTTGATATAGAGGTTATTATATCACGCCGTCCCACATTCGAAAAATACATTGTACATCGTATTTAGTTATCCTTGTATTGAAAGACAAAAACTCGGACCCGAATTCTTTCATACCTTTGCCCACTATTCCTCTACTATTAGTTGAACTTGATAGATCACTGACAACTTGTCCCGCAGCTTCGTAAGGCCCCCTAAACGAAGGTCACTGTGCTACCTTATTTTAGTTTGCATTTCCTGCTACTTACTATCTTAAGCTCCAGTATGTGTCTTCCGTTTGCCCCACTGGCACTTCGTGCGCGCTATCACTGGGAATCATATCTGGAAAGCCCAATAGTGACCCGCACTGGTTTGGACATATGAGGCCAACTATGTGACTCTGTCACCACAACTCCTCCTATTTATCTTCACTCTACACCTACATAAATATCATAACTAATAAGTATAATCCATATATCTCATTCCTACTGATACAAAATGATATATACACTCAACTCTCTTTAACTTTCATATTATTTTTATAATCGACCTTTCTCCTAAAACATCACTTGCCTTCGCCCGTCCCCCCGTTCTTCCCCTCTTCTCTGCAAAAATAGAGACGAAAATTACCCCCTGCTTTATTTCTTTTGGGTGGAAAGGAATTAGTGGAATATCTCTGAATCATGCTCAAAAAAGGAGGTGAGATAAAAATGAATTTTGAATCCACTCTAATTAGTGTTTACTATAATCTACCATATTACTTGTTATTAAAGACATTTCCTGTATAATAAAGATCATTTCTACCCAAGGCCGTATATTTTGCCGTATACCTTCCAGTAGGGGAGTGCAAACTCGTTAACTAGAATGGTGATTGGGTCACTAGTAAGAACTAAAAAGTATATACAAAAATGAACCCCAAAGTAACCACAAATGAATTACATTGTGAGACAAGAATGAGACAATGGTTCGTTCCTCTTCTTCTATACATATCAAGCAATATAACCCCGCTCTCGCCTCCGTCTTCTCCCCTTTCCCTTCTTCGCTCCTCGGTTCTCCCTCCCATGTACCATAGTCACTCCTCTTGTCTTCTTCCCCTTATCCTCCTCTTCCTCCTTCTCCGCTTCCTTCTTCCTTCTTTTCGCCTCCTCTGCAACTCACTATTATATATACAATACACATAACTCTCATATCTTTTCTCTTACCCACACTTAAGTCCATATACAATATACAATAACTTTCTTTCCCTCTCGTTCACTTCTCCTCCCCCTTCTTCCGCTTCCCTTCTCCTCGTCAGACCCACGCTGTCGCCTTGCTTCAGAACACATCCTCATTTTGCTGCACGCTCCCGCCCCGCCCCCGCTGCCCTGCCCTCGTTCTGCGTTCGCGCCGTGCGCCTTCTCACCTCGGGCGCGGTGATCGGGAACCTGGGTGGCGCCGGGGCCGGGGTAGCCTGGTGGCCCCCCTGCTTAAAAAAACCGCGCTTGCCGTGTCACCTGTCACAGGTACTTTGCCCTTCTTCCTCGCTCTTCCCCGCAAATAGAATAGTAGTTCCCGCCCAGGGCCGGCTCGTCCTTTTTCTTGGGGAAACAAGAAAAAAGCTCGGCCGCCACGGGGTCTGGCGGCCGTCCCTCAACTTGCCGCGTGCCGTAGATCGCGTCGGCCGTGGTCCCCCAACGCAACGTTCAGCGTCGCCCTCCGTGATCTTCTCGCTTCGTTTGTATTTTTCTGTCCTCCTGGCTCGTGTCTGAGAAGGAGAGGCGATAAAATGCGAAGGATTAGTAACCTGACAAATAACATCAAGTCATAAACTAGATGCACATCATTATCAAATACTCTAACAGGTGGCCATCACCAACCATCACGCAAGTACTTATCTCGGAGATTCCATTTCATCTTCCAGAGTGTTCATGACATTAGAATATGCATAAGACATTGACAGATTGTAGTAAACGGCTCATATGGCAAATTCGGTAGATTATTGGAAATCCACATATAAATTATAGTACATCTATACTGGAATCTATATTACAGTTTAATGGAATTGAATGGGGTATGGAAATCATGAAGAAGAACAATGGGGACAGTGTCTATTTCGCGCGTAGCCTAAATTTCTCTATGATCCAGCCACTCGGGTGCGAATGCAGAACAATACATGAAATACCACATGTTGGGAACTGTGCTTCGTTTATTAGGAAATTATCCTTATATCTTGCACGTTGTTTATTCGCATACGTGTGCTCATCTCATTGTTTGGAAGTAATAAAGCCCGCACATAGTGCATACTAAAGTCGTGGAAAAAGACATTGGAATAAGATGCACAAATTTGTGTGGGGACAAAGAGTAATGTAACTAAGAGTCGTAACAGTAGAAATAACCATGTTTTTGAATGTGTAGTTAAAAATGAAAAGATTTTTATCAATAAGTGAATATCAGTTTCGGGAATAGCAAATTTGTTCGTGACGGGTTTGAGGCGACATTTGGACAAGACTTGTTTTTTAGCATGGCCCATATAGTTACGTAACTCAACCATAATTGAAAGTTTCCTTAGTTTTTACCGGGCCTGCTGTCCAATTTGCTTGATGTTGTGAAGTAGGTGCCATAGTCTTAGAGAATTGAGCACGTACCAAAACAGAAAAATAATATGAAAAGCATATTCGATGTTAAAGAGCCAGTTGCAAGGTAAAGGTTTGTCATGAAAGTGTAACGAACCGTAATCACGGAATTGCCGATCATGGGTGTTGTCATGCAGACACAGAAATGAAATATACGATATTTCACTAGCATATTGAGTAAAGTCTGACTATTTAACAGAAAATTTATGTTATCATGTTAGATCCATCAAGTGTTCAAGTTTGATAGAACAAGAGAACATGGCCGGATGGAAGCGAGGGAAATCCGTTCGGTGAAACTTATAAGTGAATAGGGATGAGTGAGGTAACAGCGGAAAGACGACAATGCTTATTTTGGATACCATTCATCTTGCTAAACAGATCCTCTTTTATTTACAGTGCACTAATCCGTCCCATGGTCAGACTATATGGGGAATTATGGAAGCAGCAAAGAGGTAAGTAACAGTATGTATATGACTCAGACGTCCAGAGTATTCATGTTTTATCCTTATATCAGTATTGAAGTTAATTCATTGTTTTTACTTATATCAAATCGACTTGAGCCAGATATAATCTCAATAATATCCTCATATATAATCATCAATGATTTTCGGGAAGTTTTTGTTTGTAGAAAAAATTAGAAAGTGCTGATATTCTTCGCGTAGTCAGGTATACAGGCTGGTGTACCGTGCCTCGTCAAACTAGAGCAGCAATTATTATCTTTCGCACAGTGCCCATCACCAAAACCATCCACAAGTATTGATAGGGAGATTCCACATTATAAAAAACATAAAATATAACTTCATTCATGCAAACTCTAGAGACTTGACAGAGTGCTAAGGTAACAAATTCAGCATAAATGGTGTTTCGTCAGACACAGTACATTGCTCCAGAAGTTTAAAAGCAGGATGTGAAGGTTCCAACAAGAACAAATGAAATTATTTCTGGCTTTGTATTTGCAGTGGTTAATTGTCTAAGGTCAGAAGATCAGTCGACGAAAACCAGATGTCGCTTGTTGATCTGGACCTTAATTCCTTGGTCTTCAGGTCTTAAGGTTCGATCGGTGATGTAGATGGCAGGATGTTGAATGTTGCTAATGCCAGTGAATCCATTTGCATGAGACTTCCATAGGCCAATGATATAAATAAGAGGTCCAAATGCATGAGATCAATAGAAATGTATGGAAAATCAAACAATATTTTTGCATGAGAAAGGGCCAAAATGTTTGAATCTCATGCCCAATGCGTGAGATTTGGCAGCCCTGTAGTTGAATTAGACACTTCCTTGAAACGTGACAGACACTTTGTATTTTAAAGCCATACCTTGTATAATTTTGAGCCATTCCAAAGACACTTGTGGCATATATTATACATTGCATAATTGATTTGATTCCCTTGATGTTTCTTTGTACAGAGGGACAACTGATCCAAATGAATCCAACAGGCTTCAATTCAAATGAGGATAATGAAACAATTTTGGGAATGTAAAGTATTATTGCTGGGAATAAAAAAATCCTTGAGACTACAATGTCCTGGTGCAAAGATCAATGTCAAGTCGAGTTATCTCCTTTGATCTGGACCTTGAGTCTCTTGTTCTTGGTCTCATGGTGGCTGTTAACAGATATTAGGGATTTTACCATTAATGTGTTTTATTATTTAGATTCATCAAGTATCTACAGCTTGATTGAACAAGAAGACATGCCCAGCAGAAGCAAGAAAACCAGTTCCTTAAAATTTGTGATTGTTGGTGATGGTGGCAGTGGGAAAACATCAATGATCGTCTGGTGGACGGCAAAAAAATTTCCTCAATACTGTCCTTTCGTCGTTGATAATTATTTCAAAACTGTATCTTATCGTGGTCATGTTTATGGACTTGCCTTATGGGATACAACCGGAGGGGTAAGTACGAGTACATGACTATGGGATGGATTTTCAGGTCCAGTGGTACTGGGATTATGAAATGGTGGCCATGGTTCATGCATGTACATTCTTTAGAAATAAAAGACAGTGATGTTTCCTTTCTTGTACATCCGTGTGTCTGTCCATTGTTGTTAATTACCATGATAACTTCATAACTAGTAATCACATTTTTTTCTTGACAAACATGAACATGTTACCAATTTGTAAACTTTTGTATAATTTCCGGAAACTGCCCATATGCAATTAGTCCTATGTATATGGATACACCTGTATATACACCCATAAGATGGATTGACTGATTGATTGATTGACTGATCGACTGATTTATTTAAGTACTTCTAAGTTATTCAGAGACAGCTGATAACATATATATGGACATGCATCTTGTCAGATTTGTATACAGTGCGTCCCAGAAAAAACAGAACCCTGAAACAAAGGCTTATTGTGCGTAAGCAATGAGGCATATAATTGCAGAAAAGTTCAAAATTAAATTAAACTTATACTCTTTCAAATGATACATTAAGCAACGTATTACATCCATGTATCTTTGAGTACCATGACTTTAAAAATTTGAAGTGAAAACCATTTGTTTTATGGCTTTGACACTGTGCACTCCATGGAAAGAAAGAGATGGACAGCTGGTGTGCACAGTGTCAAAGCCAAAAGCGTAACAAATGGTTTTTCACTTTAAATATTTAAAGTGATGGTACTCAGAGGTGCATGAGTGAATAGGATTGTTTAATGTATCATTTGAAAGAACATAGTCAAAATTTATTGTTAACCTATTTTTGAAATCATATGCCTCCTTGCTTTTGCACAATAAGCCTTAGTTTTAGGGTTCTGTATTTTCTGGGATGCACTGTATAATTGTTATGCCTCCCTTTCACATACTTTTAAAAGTAGGAGAGTAAGCAGTGGGTTGTAGATTGCGTGTCTACTAAATGCACATGGTTATTTTCTTTCCACAGAAGCCATCACCAACCATCACAGGTATTAATCTGGGAGGTTCTATGTCTTCATCTGCTGTGTTCCTCTTTGTTAATCAAACTCTATAGACCTGACAGATCTAAATAGAAAGCATAATTTTGTTTTGGCAGATACAATGGTAAATGATATGTTTCAATTCAAGACAACCAAATGATGTCTGGCTTGTGAAGTAAACTTGCAATGCAATATTTCCGACAAGATACTATTGTTGGTCTGGAGACTGGCCTTGATGTACTCATGACCAGATTTCTGAGGTCTTGGGTCGATCTTGATCTTCACCTCAAATCATTTGGTCTCAAGAGTTTCTGTCCTCATTCTTGTGTTTGAGACCAGCTTGAGTCCAGTGGGTGAGCCATGCAGGCTATAGCAGTGGCATGTGACACTTTCTGACACATAATGTTGTGCCCTCAACCTGCTGCTGTGGCTATATGCTTGTAAGCAGTACAGTTTTGTTTATGAGCTGATTGATTGATAAGTCAATGGTTATTATTCCAATTCATGTAATTGAGGTTAGAGGCGATCATTACTGTTTTCGTTTTAATATTATTTTTGTTGAGCCCACAGATGTGGAGGGAGACTAAGGGCTTACTTTGGCCACTGTCTGTCCGTCCGTCCGTCCATTTGTCCATTGTCTGTCCGTTAACTCTGTGCTAAATGCTCCAAGTTTAGTCAAACTCAGATAGAAGATTGATCATACAGGCTTTCAATTTCAGAAGTATGTAAAACTTACCACAAGGTCAACGGTCACTAGGAGAAATCGCAACCTTTTTGAACCCAATGTGAAGTTTTTAGGGCGAGTTCCCATTATGGCCCATAACTGTAATTGTAACCAATTGTAACCAACCTTGGATGATAGATGTCTCATAGGAAGTTTAAGGTCATCAAAAGGTCAGAGGTCACCAGCAGGGGTCAATGACCTTTTTGTGTCCAATTTTAAAAGTTTTGAGGAAGTTCCTATTATAGCTCATAACGTTGCCCCCATATGCCCAATTGTGGTAGATTTCTCTTAGGAAGCTAGATTAGGTCACCAAGAGGTCAAAGATCACCAGCAGTGGTCAACAACCTTTTTGAGCACAATGTTAAGTTTTTTTTGAGCAAGTTTCTATGTACTCAAAACTGGACGAGATGCATTTTGGCTATCCCGTTGTCATGCCTAGTCTTGGTTTTGGTCTTGCCTGAGTTTGGTTTGTCTTGAAAGGCTGGTCTTGATCTTCACTTTTGACCCCTCGGCTTGGTCTTGCTAATTTACCTGTATCCACTTTAATATGAATAACTTTTAATGCATGGAGTTTTAGCCAATTCACATTTTACTCATGACTGTTTAACAGGAATTTATTTCATCATTTAGATCCATCAAGTGCCTAGAGTTTGATGAAACAAGAGGAACATGGCCAGTGGAAGCAAGAATATCTCTTGCTTGAAATTTATGGTGGTTGGTGATGGCGGCAGTGGAAAGACAACAATGCTCTTCTGGTGGACGACAAAACGACTTCCTTTTCCATACTGTCCTACTATTTTTGATAATTATTCAGTGTATAAACCTCACCACGGTCACACTTATCACCTAGGTTTGTTTGATACAGCAGGTGGGGTGAGTAACAGTATATGTACTGTGTATGGTAGTCTATCTCCGTATCAATATACGTGACAATTATGTCAATTTACTAAAATTTTTGTCATACAAAAGCTTAAAAAGTATGAAATTCTTGGAGCAGACCATTTTGGGTTGTGTGTGTGTGTGTGTGTGTGTGTGTGGGGGGGGGGGGGGTACATCATGGACAAATATTTTTCCAATGGGGTGTGTGTCTTTGATGTACAATTTTTGAAGTTCTTTCAAAAATGTAAGCCTAAATTTTGAAATTGGAACTGGATTATAAAATAATTATGTTACTGCCAATTCATTTGCAATAAAATTATAACATTGAGATTTTAAAAGTTTGTCAAATATCTGTCTCTAAATTTAACTGATCAGGCTCTTCCAGAATTCAAATGCGTTTGAAATTAATGAAAATGATGTCAAACATTTGACTTATTTTTTTGCAGCATGCGTAATTTTCATGCATTTAACCTGTTGCCTCCGAGATTGTGAAAATCCCATAGAGTTAACACAGGACAGATCCGGTTCCCGTAGCCAACAGGTTAATTTATTTTAATTTGTCCTATTCCAGGAGGATTATCCAAGACTTCGACCTCTGTCCTACCCACAAACGGACGTCTTTGTCCTGCTGTACTCCGTGGCTTATCGACCTTCTTTTGACAATATCACCGAAGAGTGGATTCCAGAACTCAGACATCACATGCCTAATACTCCCATCATACTTGTTGGAAACAAAATAGGTATTAGTTGAGTGGAATGCATAACATTTAACTTTACCATGAAATTTAGTACATGTGCATATTTGTTTTTGCTGAAATGGATATTTTAAAGCATGTGTTTTTAGAATCTTAATTTTTATTATTCATGTTTCAAGCCACACCCATTTTTGGGCATAAAACTGTATGTCAATGTACTTTTGAGTTATAAATATGTCAAGTTTGGTATTTTATGAGTTATGTACACTGTAGAATGAAAATATAAGTATCCTATAGTAGCAAAGCAGAGATGGTCGAGGCCAGATTATGCCAACCTTGCTGGGCCTTTTCCTTGGACAGTGTCACGTGTACAAAGTCTATGGGAACAATATTTTTGTAGCGGCCTCGGAACGTTCTGCCTTGACTCCATCTCTGCAGCAATGCAGTTGTTGTTTTAATGGTTACTCTT
>JZLH01S0123744.1:49449-67535 GCA_001188425.1 Eucidaris tribuloides
AGGGTCATACAATGTGAAATAAGTACAAAAATTTATACTGTTACCCAGGCACATATCCAGGAATTTTCAAGGGGGGGGGGTGGTGTTCATCCGTGGCAATATCCTAAGTTCAAAATTTGTTCCCTGTCAGCCTGGTGGCCAGAAAGTTGCTTTGGGGTAGGAACGGGAGAACGATTTCTAATCCATAACTAAAGTCAAATCTTAAAGGCCCCAGACAAACTTTTGCAGGCCAAATTTTTCCCCCAGTGACTGAAAAATCATCATTTGTTCCATCTGTTCCAGAGATTTAAAACACCACCATTTTGCTAAAAAAAGGAGGTATTTTCTGGAAAGGTGGGGAGGGGGGGGGGATGGGGTTAAAAAAAAACCCCTAGATACATGTTTGCCGTTACCCATTGATAAACAAGCTGTTTTCATAAAGAATGTGGTTACGACCATGTAAAGGGATCACCTCAAACATACCCCTCTCATAGATATATGGCTGATGTAACCATTTGGCGTAGTAGTTGCCTTTAGTATTTCAGCCTTACTTGGCAGTGTATAGCTGAATAGTATACATAATATTAGGCCTACATACCTTTCAATACTACCTTGAAATATCTTGCAAAATTATAAATTGTCTCTAAGTTTCTCATGTTAATACTTGTAAGAATATTTTTAGAAAGGAAAAAAAATGGTTGGACATCATATTCTGATTTTGGTTACACATAGATATTCGTAACATAGGTGATGATGTCGCTTCTCAACCACAAGTCTCGTACAAAGAAGGTCTGGCGCTGGCACACAAGTACGACATGTCCTTCACTGAAACAAGCTCATACATGGACTTAGGAGTAAATAACCTGTTTGAGATGGCTGTAAGTACTCATAAATCCAACATTAGTTTTTAACTCTGTTAGCATTTGGAAAGATTAGGATGTAAATTTACCTTACATTTTAGGATTGATAAATGACTTTCTAGCTATTGAAATTTCTATGCCCTTTTAACATTGACTTTTTAACTCTTAACATGCCAGAGTATTTAAATCTCTAAGGACTTCATGTGTATTAAGTGGTGCAGATCTGCGACTTCGGCACGTTAAGAGTTAACCAAGAGTGAGAGATATTGGGCTGTGTTCTATGGAGAATGGGTGTTGTATTGAAATTGTATCCAATGGCTTAAATTTTAAAATCTCATTAGGTAGTTTGGTTGACAAGTTAAAGTCAAAGTATAGTTTTGGTAAATGGATATAAAAAATGAAATTATTTGCAATGAAATTTTTTAGATACACCTATGTATATCATCTATCAATGCCCTGAAAATTGCTCACTCTGAAGCCCTCCCATTTGTTACAAATTACTCAAAATGTTAAATGGAGAGGGGGGGGGGACCCTAACATTTCCCATACGTAATATACATACCACTAGATGCCCTCCTTTAATGTAAAGATCATAATTTGTCACTATAGACAATTTTCAGTACGTTTGATGTTGTTTTCTAATGTCTGGGGTGACAATAGGATTCTTTGTGAAAGATTGACAAAAATTTTGTCTGATCAACCAAAAGTATACTTGGCTTTAATTTATTATACTACTTAAATCTGTTCATTGTTCAAATTTTACCAAATAGTATCACAAAGTGATTATTTATTTTTGTTAGGACTTCTTACAGCTAATAATCTGAAATGTATTTTGTGTCGCAAAATAATATGAAGTGATAGTAATCACAATAATTTCATCATCATGATGAGATACTGGAATATAATCAATATCATGAAGTAGGAAAATATTGTTTGTTATCAACAGCAGAATAGTAAAAACAATTTGTTCTAGGATTTACTCATTAAAATAGGTTTCGAATCTGATATTAATTAGTTCAGATTCATGGGCAATGTAAATTGTCCTTTTGGCATACTGTCAGATTCATATTAAGTACTGTATACGCCATATATTTCGCGTCCATATATTTTCGCGATTTTTGCTTCAAGACGTAGGAATTCGTGATAGTATATTTTCGCGATTTTATTGATTTGCATTCACTTTGTACACAAATGTCAAGAGGTTAAAAATGTTACGCATACAGTAAGTCATGAAATTCGCGAAAATTAAAACCACCGCAAAATATTCAGCGTATACAGTATGTCTGGGAAAATATTTGACTTCTTGTAGAGACGTATACTGGAAATATTGCTCAAGTTGTATGAAATTTGTTGATTTGTAGTTTGGTGTGTTCTAATCACTTGTTTCCAGGTGGAGTTAGCTCTTGCTTGGAGTGGGAAAGTTAAGAAAAAGGATCGTCTTTACCTGTACTCACCACCTTACCTCCCTCCCCCTGGTAAGATATTGCTGTCACACAAGTGACTTTACTGATAACAATTTCTTCTTCTTAATTCGTATTACAGGGACATGATTGGGAGAAGTCAACAATACCTCAAGAACCAAATGAGTTGAAACAAAACATATACACTGGCTAGAGTGTATTCAGTTGGGAAGGATTTGTCTTAGGCCTAAATCTGTTTGAAGAAACAAGCATTAAGTTACCAGTATTGAATTTATCCCTGGCCGTTATGTAAGTTGATCCCATAGAAAGCTACACAACCATTTTCTCTGTCACTGCATTTTCTGATAATTGTACTACAGGAACAAGAGGATTGTACAAAAGGAAATACTGTGAAATTTCACAGCAAAACCTTTGAACAGTATACTTGATTCTGGGAGCATTGTGATTTAAGTTAAGGAGTATGTCAAACACTAAACTTTTGTGACCTGAGGCTTTTCACAAATAGGAGCCAACAGCCATTTCGCATGCAAGAAACTTTCGTGAATTGTCTACCAAGTCTTGTATTGGCATTCAAAAAGATGTGAGAAAACACAAACTTTTGTGTGAATTTTACCTGTGCGAATCTTGTCTCCTTGCGAAAACTTGCAATATAGTTAAATGCTTGTGAAAATTTCTGATTTGACAATTCTTCCAGTCTTGTCATCTCCTTTAACATGTCCCTGGCTCAATTTGTATCATGATTCCAATGATGTCTAGCTCCAGTTACAAATGTTTTTGAAACTCAAGTGAGATAGATGGTAAAATTGCAGCAAAACAATAACATTATTCCTCCATAAAGTACAGTCTTAAGTATCCCTTGTTTTATTTGCAGATAAGCCACCTTATATACATATAGAAGAGTCCACATTTGCAAAGGATATGGCTACTTTACTTGAAGACCAGACTGAAAATGATGTCGTATTCCACTGTGGAGATGAACGGAAGATCAACGCACACCGTGTCATTCTGTGCAGTGCCTCGCATTTCTTCTGCCATTTATTTCAAGTTAAACCTCCACCAGAAGTATATTATATATGTTTGTCAGTTTGAGTTTAGAAAAGGTCAGGGCTAAGGCTATTAGTTATGTAAAACAGGGAAAAAATTGAAGAATACACATAAGATGGAAAACACACACAATTGGGATGTCCTTGTAAAAGTTTTATTGCTCATGAAAGGAATTAACATGTTGAGATATAAAGCCAAAACATTCATCATTAAGGGTATTTAAAGCTTATCAACTTATGTCATTAGTTATGGTGCTGGCTTACTTGCAACTCAGATGCTCAGAGGAAGATATATCAGTTTGCATAAGTGAAATGGCAGTGCACTTTTTGATGCAGCAAGTAGTGGAGCATTGTTTCAGGCCCCAAATGTACATATGGCTGCATCTTGTTTAGTTTGACAATGTGGGGTCAGAAATACGGTGATATGCAGGCCTTGGGCCTGTTGCATTAAACTTTACAAAAGGAGTATCTGTGGTAAAACATGAAAACTCTGGTCAGTGTAATTAAACCATAGAAATAACCATAGGAAAAAAAACCTTGGGCTAATTAAGCAGAGTTTTCCTCTGGTAAATGTGTTATTTAACATCTTCATGTCTTTCTTAGCCAGGGCCATGTTTTAGAGAATAAAAATTAACTATTTTGGGGGTTGGTACTTATGCATAAATTCAAACCTTACAGCGATAAGGGCCAAAAGTGTTTTGTCTGCATACTTGTGTGTACAAATGTTTTGTGCCTAGGTACAAATAGATGCTAATTCACAGGGCTTCTATTGATAATCAAATCTTGCCTTGAATCACTTGATTTAAATCCAGCCAACCTGAAATGCAGTTAGCCATTTAAAAGAACATTTAATCTACAATTTCCTGGTGTGGTAATCTGTGTCTACCACAGACAGATGAAGAGGGGAAGGAGACTTCCACCTCCTCTCCAATCAGCTGGGATGATGTCAACAAGGGGCGTGTCAGGGGCGTGGCCAAGATAACACAAGAAGAACCAGATGAGAAGAGGAAGTCGCCCCTCATCCACATTTGTCTCTCTGATGATATAAGATATACCACATTCCAGCAAGTGCTCAGGTTTATGTATACTGGTGAGTACAGACTGGGTTGGGTGGGTGACATGTGCTGACCACAATTCTCAGGTAAGGGGGTCAGTTTTGTACCGACTTCTCCAGTAAAATTCACCCAAGAAATGCTGAAATATGGGGTACTTTTCATAGAATTCATGATGAATACCCAAGAAACAGGGATGGAGTCAAGGCTGACCATTTCAAGTCACGAGGCCACTAGATAAATATTTTTCACATAGATTTTGTACATGTGACTGGGTCTAAGGCCAAGGCTAAGGCTGACAAAATTTGGGGGAGTGGTGTTGGCGGGAAATTTTGGTGGCCCCAATTTTTTTTTTCGTTGTTTTGATAGCAATTGAGAATAGGAGACACATATAGGAATTGCCATTGGGAAATACTGCTTGTAAAACTTATCAATTACAGCAACAAAATTTCATGTTTGTACAGGCTGTTAAAATGCTTGAACCATGGCCATCTTCACTTATATAATTATTGACAATTCTGTCAAGCACAATCATTACGAAAGGTTCCCGCTTCATTGACCCCTGTACTGCAAAGCCTAGTCGGGTGAGAAAACCCCGAATTTCAATCTGGCCAGGGGGGCTTATCCCTCCTCACTGTAAATAATGTAGGCTTTTAATGCTGAATGCAAATCCTTAATCTTACGGGAATAACATTATCAGTGTCAATAGAAAATCGCCTGACTGAAGGAAATTCTGGCTGACCAGGTTTAATTTCTATAAATCTTGAGCCATTTTTACTGAACAGACCACTGATTTTCTAACTTAACATATAAATTAAACTTCGAACGACCTAAATTGACCGAGAAATAAATGTTTTGTGAATATTTGGGTGAAAATAGTTCCCAAGTGTATACTGGGTTCTCCACATCCTGCCATATAAACAGCAGCCGCAGTGTGTTAGCTTAGGAGATTAGGAGCTCAAGGAAATTGCTACACTCTGTTGACATTTCCCAGATAACATCTCCTGGTAGATAACAATTGTGGGGTTTCTAAATGAGACAGAAATTTTCCTTATGTCACAGAATATGATATGGATAAATCAGTTTCAGGAGTACTAGTAGAAGTAGCAGAAGCAGCAAAGGTTACTTTAGTAGATGAAGTAGTAATAGTACGTAGCAGTGGTTGCAATAGCAGTAATAGTATGTAGCAGTGGTTGCAATAGCAGCAATAGTAGTGGCAGCAGGAGTAATAGTAGCATTAGTCATAGTAATCCTCTTGTGTATACTTCTTTATAACTGTTGCATAAACACACTGTTTTCAGGTGAACTGAAGATACCTGATAGCTCCTCGGAAGCTGAGGTAGGTAATCTAACCGTTGTAGCCGACATCTTTGGCCTGTCTCATCTGAAGGAGATGACCCAGTGTGGGGCGGAGTGTGTGGGCGGAGCTAACCTGTCAATCACCAGATATGCCGAGAGCAGACACTGGAGGGCTGGCTCACTCTTTGTCAACAAGAAGACATTTAGCGATGTGGGTTCAAAGCAGAAGCTCATGACCGTCAATCATATTTTTACAAAGAAGATGGTACGATATGTGGATCTCTTTATCTGTTAGCTGCATAGTTGTAGCAGTAGATGAAAACTAGGATAGTTTTCAGTTGTTTTGAATATGATGGAATGGACAAAATTTGAATTTGACAGATAACAATTTTGATCTTGACATCTCTCAAGACAAGATGAATTCAACTTTGCTTAATCAATTAGTATGCCTTTGCCCACTATGTAACAGGATAAAGTGGCCCAGTAGTAGTATGATCATAGTCATCCATTTTCACATGAAAGCAGAGAGATGTCTCTCTAATGTGAGTTACAGAGTTCTTGTAAAATTTGAGCACAGTTCTCTGAACAAGCATGGATCCAACACCCAATTCGAAAATAGTGCTAAGTAAATTTAACTGTAGAAAATGTCCTTTAACCCATATGTTTACAAGATATTATTTATCATTTGATTTTAATATATTCACCAAATGAAATTTATAACGGGCATCATCCCTATATGTAAAAAATATCATTGGGGGCAAAGTTCATTGACCTTTGAACCCCTTAACTCTACAAAAATATTTTATTTTGTTTTTTTCACTTATTTACTGAAGCATGTTGATAATGCCCATTCCTTACTGAAGTTTTAGATAGAACAGGCATTTAAGGACATGCTTCAATGACCTTTGATTTTTTATATCAATATTTTAAACTCTGTTTTTGCCTTGAGTTAAAAATAATTTTGATCTAAAACCAAGGAAAGGTGACTTGATAAAGATTTATATTTCTTGTTCATATTAGGCAAATAAATATGAATGGTTTTTTGAGGCATTAGTGTCATGACAATTCAGTGATCAAGTTATCTGTTGCTTAGTCTTGTATATATGTGATGTACTGTCTGTTTATAATCATTGAACTAGTCAGCTACTTTCAGAATCTAATATACTCAAATTCTTGATATGCTTTATTGTTTAATGACTCTGTTTTCTATGCTTCTTATTCTGTTTATAGGTACAATGATTCCCGCACATAAAGCTTTGCTGAAAGCTCGGAGTCTGTACATGGAACGTATGTTCAGTGGAGATTTTCAAGAGAGCTCACGAGACATGGTAGAGTTGAATGCTTATAGGGCTATTTAGATTTGACCGTACAGTGTTGGAATGTGTGTGTTGGATTTTTAAAAAAAATATGGATTTTTAGATATGGCTACCTTTGAAGTCTACTGATTTTTAAATTGTCAGTTTTATTTGCATTTGCATAATATAAAAGCATAGAAGCATAATGTTCTTTCAAGCCGTGTTTTTCTATGTCAAGAAAAGGGTAAAAAAATTCAAGAGTTGGATGCACATCTATTATCAAAATTAAATGTAATGATTTGTTGATTGACAAGTAAACATTCTGCATATTTGTGGTTCCTATGATAAAATAAAATGAATGCATATGACAAGTTCATCAAATATACTTGACCTTTTTACCTTTAATATCTGTGAGAATCATATGTTGTTTTAAAGGTAAATGACATGATTGGGGGTAGTCCTTGACTTGGGCTGAAACTACTCTAGAATCAAGTAAAATATGCAAGGATTCTCCTGTGAAAATCTTGTAGTCAAATGTTGACTCATTCTAAAATAACTAATGTCAACATCCCTGATGGCAGGCAAACCTGCTGTGTGGCTCTCTATGGGTCCTATTTGTATCGTGCCCCGAGAGTATGTTCATGCTTGATTCTCTGTAAGTAAACAAATTTAAGACAAATCCTTCCAGCTGGGAGATCCACTCCTGCTGGTGTATAGTTGGTTAATGTTTCAACTCATTTGGTTCTTGAGGCATTTTCAAGTGTTCCCAATCACATCATTAACCTTTAATACATGCTTCTGTTAACTTTATTGAGCACTTTCTGTTCAAATTGGAAGGAGTGGGGACCTGAAAATTGTATACCCTCTTGAATAGTGAACCCATACTGTCAACTATCATAAATATCATTGAGACTCTTGGCCCATTTGTTAAAAAAATGAAACAAAACTGTTTTTTCTGTAATGACATTAGTGTAATTCTGTTGCACTTGAAGCAAATTTTCGAATGAGGAGGTATTCTCTTCAAGCCCTTTTAGTGATTCTTCTATTGTACAAATTCCTCTTCATTTCTTTCTCTCAGATAACACTGCCTGATACCGCAAAGTCAGACATGGTTGATTTTATGAACTTCATATATACAGACACCTGTCATTATAGGCGGTACCGTACACCGTATTCTCTACTCCAGCTTGCCGACAAATTTGGACTGAATCGTTTGAAGAACCTCTGTGAACGTCAGTTGGCGACTGAACTAGGTGGTAGTGATGCTGGCGGTTATCAGCATCAAATCGAACAAGCACAGGTAAGTGAAGAGATATCTGCATGTGTATTTCATACATACACTCTATTAGATCTGTTAATTGTTTAAGCATTGCTAAATTATGTTTTTAAATGGCAGGAATGGGAGCTTGTCCAAAGTAATCTCAAAAACTCAATAAATGAGGTGAATAAAAACATTGATGTGAGCGTATGTGGAGAAAAATTATTGAATGAAAGTATTACCATGATAAAACTTTGAAACCATTTACTCTTTACACGCGTAGTTCGCACTCATGCTCTCCCGGCAGCGTGCGGGATTCGCATTTCACGCTCAAACGTAGAAATTATTGTATTCACCCGATTTATACTGATTTTCCCGATGGTAGCGGTATTCACTTTGTATTGTTTACATTCCTCAAGTACAGGGTATTATGTAAGATTCTAAAAGAGCCATAAAAATTGATAAATACAATCAAGGCCCCGTAATACAAAAGAACGCTGGATTAGACGGAAGTGAATTTTGAAAAGAGCACTCAAAGTCAATTACAATAACACACGCTTTTCACTGATAATCTCTTTATTATCTCTATTCATTGACCTTTGGTGACTCATCTCTAAGTTGTGACAAATCAGGTTTCTATATGCAGCTTGTGGTTTACCCTCTTGTATTGTTTGAATGGAGTCATATATTATCAAGCAGGAGGCGTAGAACTTCATTTTTATTGGTTGCAATTAGGAATTACTTTACAAAATCCAGATGTATATATCCAAATAGCCTTTAAGCAATCAGAAGGTCTGCAAAATGTACTTCAACTTTGCAGCACAACATTTTCTTCCTAAAAACGATCTTCTGAAAAGTTATAGCTAGTTGAAGTCAGTCATTCAATTTCCTTTCCCGTAACTGAGCGCTCTTGAAAAAAAGTCCGCACGCAGGGGTTTCACGGTCCCGCACACAAAGAGTTAAAAGCCTCCATGGCATATTTGCCTAACACTGTAATTTCTGAAGGAAATTATCTAACAAGAACAAAATATTTGAAAACAAGATTTTTCACTACAGAAACATGCAACAGTCTGCTTAAACCCTTTCAGTAAGTTAGAATATTACTGTAAAATCTACAGAGCTAGCTTTGAGTGGTGCTCCCAATGTTAACCTGTTGGAGACGATTTGATTTCACTATAACACATATTTTCCATAGACTCGAACACGAGTTAACTCGTACTTAGTCTCCACTTAATTCTAGAATCATTTCAACATAAATTGCGGACTGCTTCCAATTATGTATTAATACTTATTAATAGAATGATAATTTTTTTCAGAATGTCAAGTTAATATGAAGGAATAAATTTTTGAAACCGGAATTTATGGAAATAATGCCATGTTTTGACCCATTGTCCATAGAAAATTGTAATAGTTTAAATTACTATCTTCTTCAGATGTGAAATCACCAGTAGTTTCTTATCTTCTTTGCTCGTAGCTCTATAATGCCGAACAACTTGAGAACTTCATTAAGTATTTCATCTGCGTACATTACGATCATATTCGGAAGATGGAGAAGTTTGAAGAAAGCTTCAGTGAGGAAGATATGGAGTACTTTGAGAAACACCGCCATCCACCAACCAGTTACCTGAGTGATATGGAAGAGTTTGAGAAGCTTGGAGGAGAAAGATTAGGGCCAGAACTGCCGGCAGCGAACTCCCAAGAGGCTGTGTCGAGGAGTAGCACACGCCATTCTGATAGGAAGTGCATTGTTATGTGAAGAATTTAACGATTTGTGATGATGTCTCATGAAGATGCAACCATGCAACTCCCATAAAGGCCGATTGCAAGAAAACTCCAGGGTGGAAAGTTCACACATTCTTGTTAACCCATTGGAGACTAAGTACGTGTTAACTTGTGCTGGGGTCTATGGAAAATGTGTGTTATAGTGAAATCAAATCATCTCCAACGGGTTAAACATGGTCTTATCCAAGTTTTATGTTATTTGTATTGTGAGCCACATGTTTCTCATTTACTTTTGAATTAATGTCAATTCAATCCTATTGATGTAGTAAAAGAAACAAATTTTTGCAATCAAATGTGATGGAGAATTCACAAGGAAGGTGAATGACTTGAGTGCACTGTGAAGTGTGAGTGCCTTGCATGACAGATGAGTGAAAAAAAAAATTAAAATCACTGCAACCAGTGACAAGTATCACAGTGCTAAAAAAATAAACAACAACAACAACAATAAAATTGTGCACCTCACAGTCCAGCCTTGCAAACATTGGCAAGAGCAATTTTGATAAAATGTTTGAAAATGACTGTTGTGCATTTATGCATGATCTAATGTGTGTGACCAGCCTATGATATAAAATCAAAATAATTACAGTATGACAAGTTGTTTTCAGCCTTCTGATTTTTGTTAGTCTTTGAAGACAATTTGATTTTGGCATAACCCCAGTGTTGTCACTGTGTATTGACTTTATATACACATGATAATTCCAAATTTCGCGTTAACTGGGCCTGTTTTTAAAGATTTTTGCTATTTTGTAAAAAAAAAGGGTATTTTCATGAGCTTGTAATCAAAAATAAAAAAGGTGCTTTTTAGCTTGTACTCAAAAGTAAAAAAGGGTATTTTTTGTCCTTTTTTTGCAATTTTTTGTTTTAACTCAAATTGAATATTGAATTGTACTTAAATTGAATTTGAAAGTTGACCAAGCAAAAATACTCCTGTCCCTACTTGATTTGCATCCGGCTAACAATTGACTACAGCTGACCGGCGAGTGCCTGTATTTTCAACAGAATCATACAACACTCTACTGTACATGTAGATAGCTAGTGGTTACTGATGGGTGTGGCCAACTTCAGTATTGACCCCGTATGACCTCTTTTCCTTGTTTGTTATTTTTTAGTAAATTAAACTCTTTTTTTGTAATAGATAAAAAAATGATGTTTTGGATCATTTACTTACAAGTTATATTTGGTATTGGTCTGAATATTATTAATTTTTGTGTATGCACTTGATTTAAAGCAAAATGGGGGTGGGTTAGAAAAAGTCTACTTGAAATTATGAAAATAGGGGTGATTTAGTAAAAGTTTACTTGGAATGCAAAAAAAAATAGGGGTGTTTTTAATGGCCAATTTATACCTGTTTTGTGAAATTTTGGGGTAAAAAGGACTAGAAATGTACTTGAAACAACACAAATAGGGGTCAAATTCTTGGTTGTGGAACAATCATTGTTACACCTATGAATATAGAGTGACAACACTGGGGGCATACCATGCATTCTTTGCAAAGCCGATATGTTGTTTGAGAGTGAAAAAAGAGGTGGGACTGGCAATTTTTTTTTCATAATAAGTGTATATCAATTTGTAAAACCTTGATTTTTATATGTAGTTTACATTTAAGCATTTACATTTTAAGCATTTACCCAATTCTTATATATGTCAATTTATATTTAACATCAAAATACTACTATTTTCACTTCCTAGTACATTTTTATGGTACACAACTTTGCAGATTAAATTATTTTCATTTATGATATTATACCTCATGTATTTTAATTAACAGTAAGCAACAACCTAGTTGATTTAAATTGTTATGTATGCACTGTATACTTTACATTTTACCTGCCACTGACAGTCTTCCATTTACATTTAATTCTGTAGATCAATAGTTTTGGGGTATTATAATCTATATGAAATCAATAATTTATCTTGTACATTGCAATATCAAGAAAGATATGTAATGTAGTAACAAGCCTCTTGATTTTAATTGTTATGTGTGTACTGTTTACTTTATATGTTACCTGCCATTGACACTTTTCTGTATGCATTTAATTTTGTAGATCAATAGTTTTTTGGTTACTTTAAAGTCTTGTGCTATGCAGTGTCAATAAAGAAGAAAAGAATTATTTGTTGTGAGAACATGGAAATGAATAAAATGGAAGAGAAATATTGAAATATTAACATATGGGTTTGCTGTTATATACAACATGGTTCAATGAGAGACGACATTGTTTTCCCTCGGTTGACCATGAAATTATTATACATGTATTAATCTATACATTGAAGGTTTTTGTATTTTCTTTGTTTATATAGGTAAAAAAAGTGTTCTTATGGGACAGAGGTATTTATAGGCAATATTATCCTTAGTGTTTATTGCAAGGTTGACTGAAATTTAATTATTCTTCAGCAGTTTCATTGTTTATATTGGTAAAAATGTGTACTTTATTTCCTCTAAGTTAATTTTAAGTTTGACTGAAAAGTTTGTCATTCTCCATCATATTTTAGTGTTCAATGTACTGGACTGCAAGCTCATCGTCTCATGGATTTTAACAATGACTGAAATGGCATCTGTAGTTGACCCATTTCTCATGCTAATTTCGTTTTAGTATGTGGGGTGTTGCCATCTCCTTGCCTTTAAATGTTGAATGATGTCACAAGTGGAATCATGTGAACTTATCTGGCTAAAGCTGAAAATAACTTTTTATGTTGCCACTGGCAAGATATGAATGAATAAACAATTAGTACTCAGGCCGAGTACAAAATAGCCTAGATCTACACACAAGTTAATATATTGGAGGAAATGGGCAGATGAATCCAGTCAATTTACGATTTTCACTTTTTTAAAGCACTAAATAATTATTTTGAAATACAATTTTTCAGGGCTTCATTTTTAGACTTTATCAAAGACACTAGGAGCATGGAGGATTATATAACTCACATTTTTTTTTTTTAAATCTGTGGACTATGTTAGCCTGTGGCTTTAATTCCACAATGCACAAAGATGTCAGTGGCATATTCTTGGCATCTTTGAAGTCTCATGTAGCTTCTATTGGTGCTTGTTGGCCTGCATATTTGTCTAATTTTGAGATTCAAGTGCATAAATTGAGAAGAAAAGAAAGTTTTTTTAGAACATCAGCATGGGAGTGGTGGGTGCCGAATTGGCAAGGGAGAGCAAAGGCATACCCATTGGCTGCTGAGCAGTTAAATTTTACTTGTTGGTAATGTTAATAATAACGTCTTCGCGTCTTATATACCCAGGGTAGCCACTTCCGTCACATATAGATTGCTCTACCAGCAGGCCCTGCATAACATAAATGTTATTATTACCCTTCTCTGTTCTGGAGTGCCGAGCGCCTGGCTAGAAAGCAGAAGGTACCATTTAAAAAAAAAGTCTTTGGTATGACCCGGCCGGGACTCGAACCCACGACCTTCCGGACGTTAGGCAGACGCTCTAACCACTGAGCCACCACGCTGGTTATGTTACATGTATGATTAAGAATTACAAGTGTCAACCAAAGTGTTAAAATAAATGTGTGTGATCATAAACAGATATATAGACTAGATCCTTGAGTTGAAATATTAAGGATCAAATGTCTCATGCACCTCTTACATAAATGAAGTAAAATATGTCTTTGGTGTACATTGCAGTGCATGAAAAATATTTGAATAATTGTAGCTACATGTAATTATGTGCTTAATATGTGTGATCATGGAACTAATTCATTATGATTTGGGACAGATTTTTCAAGTGTGCAATGCAAAATGGAGATTTATAATGCGGAGAGGCATTAAGGCATACTGCATGTGATTTACATATTGTTGTAAATCTGTTTTAAATCAGTGCTTATTTGATTTATATAAACAGATTTTGAGTAGGTATTTGATTATGAAAGTGAACATTACCACAGGTACTAAGGATGGGCAGGTTGTGATAGTACAGTTTTGTGGCAAGGAAGGAGGAAAGTCATTGTTTTCAGAAATCTACAACTTTTCATGTGTTTCAGTGTCTGGATCAAATCATCAAAACCTGTAGCAGGCCCCAGAAACTTTGAAAGGAGACACTAGATCAAGAACATCTGGTCTCACCCAGGTTAAAGCTTGGAGAAGGGTCATGAAGGAATGGAAGGGCCCAACCTCATTAGGTGGGGAAAATAGACCTTTAATGTCGATGACGACGACGATGATGATGATGGTGATGGTGATGATGATAGTTACCAGAAATTGACAATGTCCCAGACAGTTGTGTAGTGTAGTTTTGTACTGCAGAAGGTGCAATATTATCAATCAATCAATGTTATTACCAAAATTTTGTCTTAATTAAGTTCTATGGACTAATAATCAGTAATGCAATGTATTTTGAAATACTGTATACAGTGTACATTGAAATAGTTCCTACGGGCGGTTTTTGAAATGGATGCATATCTTTTGTATGACGAAATAAATCTGTATAATTTTTATAATCACTCTCGTTCCACTGAGTGTTGTGTCTTTGTGTGTAAAAAATGTATATCATTTTGAATGTAACACACACACACTGAAATATCTGGTTTGGTTGATGCATATTATTCCTAAAAGCAAATTACATGTACATACTTTATGGCAATGTAGTGCGTTCTCCCAAAACTCTACATTCGGAGAATATCTCATCAAATGAATACATGTATGTTAAAATGTTTTTGGGATATTTTCGTACGTGTGGATAGCCCAAGTTATCTTTTCATCAATGGCACCAAAAATTGATTATACATGTATTTTTTATGTTTGAGTGAGTATAGGTCACTTCTGTAAAAGGATGCAAAATCCAGGATTGACAAAAATAGCATTTTGTTTTGTTTTGGCCATTATCGGCCAAAATGGGAGTCGTAAAAATCTAAAGGGGCAAGGCATTTTTTAGCTCATCCAGCCCGAAGGGCCCGATGAGCTTATGCCATGGCGTGGCGTCCGTCGTCCGTCCGTCCACAGTTTTGAAAATGTTTCTTCTTCGTCATTTCTCAACCGATTCTGATTCTGATTGTTTCATATGATAGGGCTAGGTGGGGGATTTAAAACTTCTACAGAGAATCGTGAAATTCATTATATATGTTAATTTATGCAAATTTATTCGAAATCACAAAAAAAATGATTCTTCTCCTTCATTTCTCAACCGATTTTGATTGTGATTGCTTTATTTGGTAGGGCTGAGTTATGCACATCAAACTTGTACACAGAATTTTGAAATTATACTCCATTAATTAATTATGGTAATTTATGCAAATTTATTCCAAAAATAATAAAAATTGCTTCTTCTCCCACATTTCTTGACCGATTTTCATTCTGTTTGTTTGATCTGATAGGGCTAGGTGGAGGCTTCAAGACTTCAGCACCAAATTTGAAATTAATCAATTATGCAAATTTAAAATTAATCAATTATGCAAATTTATGCAAATTTATTCAAAATCACAAAATAAAATCACCAAAAATGCTTCTTCTCATTCGTTTCTCACCAATTTTGATTAGTTTGCTTTATCTGTAAGCTAGCTTGTTACACTAAACTTCTACCAGAATTTTTTAACTGTTGCTCCATCAATTAATATGGTATTTATGCAGATTTATTCAAAATAACAGAAATTGCTTCTCCCCTCATTTCTTGACCAATTTTCATTCTGATTTTTTATATGATAGGCTAGGTGGGGCTTCAAAACTTGTACACAAAATTTCGAAATTCATTAATTATGCTATTTATGCAAATTCAAAATCACAAATAAAATATATTTTTTTTTATTATATTTTTATGCCTCCCAACGAAGTTGCCGAGCATTATTTTTCGGGTTGTCCGTCGTCCGTTACCGGATCTCGTTACCGCGATAACTTGAGAACCCTGATCGGATTTTGATGTAACTAGGACCAAGTATGTAGCTATGAGCACCAATGAACTGATTAGATTTTGGAGCTGAAAGGTCAAAGGTCAAAGGTCACCGGGCCTAAAATATGTCTGATTCGGTTCTCGTTACCCGCGATAACTTGAGAGCGCTGGTCGGATTGTCATGTAACTTGGGTGAAGTAAATTATGAGGCCACAAGAACTGATTAGATTTTGGAGGCTGAAAGGTCAAAGGTCAAAGATCACGGCTAAAATATGTGCCGATTGGGCTCGTACCCGCGATAACTTGAAAACGGCCAGTGCAGATTTTCATGTAACTTTTGGGTTAAGTATGTTATTATTGCAGACCAGCTAATGAGACTGCTATTAGATTTTGGTATGTTCAAAGGTCAAAGTCACCGGGCCTATATATGGTCTGATTCGCCGGCGCTATTTACCGCGATACTTGAGAGGCGCTCGTCGGATTGTCATGTGGAAGCTTTGGACGTGAGAAGTAGTGCGATTAGGTAAGGGGGCACATAAACTGATTAGATTTTGTTGAACCTCGGAAAGGTCAAAGGTCAAAGTCACCGGGCCCTAAAAATAATGTCTGATTGGTCGTACCGTGAAAACTTGAGAACGGACCAGTCAGTATTTCATGTAACTTGGGTGTAAGCTATGTAATTGTGAGCCACCAAATGAACTGATTAGATTTTGTCGGGTTCATAAGGTCAAAGTTCAGCCGGGCTTAAATATGTCTGATTTGGCGTCTCGTTACCCGTGAAACTGAGAACGGCCTGTCAGATTTTCATGTAAACTTGTGGTAAGGTGATATTTGTGATGCCACCAATGAACTGATTAGATTTTTGGAGTTTCAAAGGTCAAAGGTCAAAGTCACTGGGCCCTTAAATACTGTCTGAATTTGGGTCGGTTACACGATAACTTGAGATTTCTGCTGTCAGTTGACGAGTATATGTTAATTATGAGCACACAATGAACGCTGATTAGATTTTGACCTGAAAGCCGTCAAAGGTCAAAGGGTCACAGGGCCAAAAATATGTGTACTTTTGGGCTCTTTACCATGATACACTTGAGACGGCCAGTCAGATTTTAATTGTAGCTTTGGTGAAGTATGTAATTTTAGTGAGGCTGAGCCATATAAACTGATGCAGGATTTGGAGCTAAAGCTCACCCGGCCGTCAATATGTCTGATTTGGGCTCATTACTGTGATAACTTCGGTATGACTGGTCCGATTTTGATGTGATTCGGAGAAGTATCTTAATATAAGGACCAAATTTACTGAACTCGATTTTGGAGTTGAAAGGTCAGAGATCAAAGTCAGCAAGGCCTCGATGTCCGAAATTGAGCTTTTGTCACAAAGTCATGGGCTTATGCTTATTCATCTAATTGGTCTTGCTACCATGGTAGCTGGAGCTTTTCAAATTTCCATGCAATTGGATGGGAGTCGACTGCGGAGCATAGCCATTCGATCTGCGCGCCGCAGCTTCGAATCTGCTCTAGTTTTATTATTACTTTTATTTTTTTTCCATGTCCCTTCCGGGTGCATAGAAACTGAATATTTTTCCACTTCTAATTTTCTTATATTGCATGTCCTTCGCGGACATCCAAATTTCATTTCTTTGACGCAGTATATAAATTGTACCCACATGAAATTCGGATATAAGATGTTGCGAGATCCGGATGAGCCTACGTCATTGACGTTTTCTAGTTTATAACGTAAGGTACATGTATTCACTTGCTCACACAGGCATGAAACGATGGTGGTGGCAATGGTAAATTTATCTCCCATTTTTGTCATGCTCAGAACCATGAACTGTGGGGCAGGGGTATGTTGTATCCGTGTTTGTGTGGAGTGGGGGAGACGAGGGGGATTTGCATTGTATATTTGCAACAAATTCATTGTTCATCAAAAACTTGATCAATCTCTATGTTTGTATGTTTCTATCTATCTATCTATCTATCTATCTATCTATCTATCTATCTATCTATCTATCTATCTGTTTTGGATTGGAAAAGTGTGGTCACCAAAAGGGAATATAAAGTTTATGAAGGATAATGATTTGTAATTTCTTTATTTTAGGGTACATCATTTTATTATCTATGGAAAATGGGCTCGATTTTGCGTAACATTGTTTTCGCCAACAATACATGTATATCAAATTTCAAGTTACACACAGTAAACTGGATTAACTGTAATTTTAATTACAATATTTATTATCATCATTTGAAACAAATAATTATACTGTATACGG
>JZLH01S0123749.1:19565-32065 GCA_001188425.1 Eucidaris tribuloides
CCGACGATCTTTTTTAGTGTTATACGGAACTTAATAATAGCGCTAACAATTTCTCATCCTAACGAACCCCCGCGATCCTTTCTAGTGTAATACGGAACTTAATATCAGCGCTAATAATTTCTCATCCTAAAAAAACGAAGTTCCGACGATCTTTTTTAGTGTTATACGGAACTTAATAATAGCGCTAATAATTTCTCATCCTTAAAAACGAACTCCCCGCGATCCTTTCTAACGTGATATGGAACTTGATATCAGCGCTAATAATTTCTCATCCTAAGAAACGAACTCCCGATGATCTTTTCTAGTGTTATACGGAACTTAATAATAGCGCTAATAATTTCTCATCCTAAAAAACGAACCCCCCGCGATCCTTTCTAGCGTAATACGACACTTAATATCGGCGCTAATAATTTCTCATCCTAAAAAACGAACTCCCCGCGATCCTGTTCAGCGCAATACGGAACTTGATATTAGTGCTAATAATGTCCGACCCTGAAAAAGCGAACTGACGGAACTCCCGACATTTGTTTTGACATCGATTTGCCGACTTGACAAAATCGTTTAATCCGTAAACGCCCGTTTAGGAGCACCGTTTAAACAGAAATTTTATTAAACGGGATGACTCAGCCCAAGTAGTAATGATGATCTGATGATGTTCTTGTACTGTTGTTATATCCGTACATGTACGAATTCTTTTAATTGCAGTGAAGCCATAGTTTGTACCCTTCAAATTAACGTCCATACGATCATCACACATGCATGGCAATTTTCTTGTAGAGATTCTTGTAAATGGTAATGACATGATTGGAAGCCCGTCTTGAAAATGCCTCACGAACCAAATGAGATAAAACATGAATACTAATGTATACATTTACTGAAGTGTATAGCTTGACTAAATACAGTGTGTCCCAGAAAAAATGTCCCTCACGTAGACAAGAGAATAATTACCAAAATCTGGTTTTATACTCAATTAAGTTTATGTATTTTACAAATGGACAATTGAAGGAGAAACTTTAAATGGAACACATCCTATGAAAGCAGATATGAGCAGTGGAACTGAATTTTGATTAGTTTTCATTTAAAAAATTGAATGAACTTGACTTTAGTTACTAAATAACAACAAGAATGCAGTCATTGACATGAAAGTGAAGTGTGGAATAATGCATGGTATGTCTGTAGTGTGCATTTCTTTGTAAACTTGGAATGGGCCGGTATATTCAAAACCAATGAAGCGAGACCTTTGAAATTTTCACAGGAACTACAAAATTAAATGAGATTTCTACATATGTAAACTTAATTGAGTGTAAAACTTGATTTTGGTAATTATTCTGTTGTCTACGAGAGGGACATTTTTTCTGGGACACCCTATACATATAGGGATTTGTCTTGAATTTGTTTACTTGAGGAGAAACGAGCATGAATTAAACTAACCCTGATAGAAAATGAACCCTTGCAAAGCTACACAACAAAGTTGGCGGTCACAGCACATATTTATGGTGATACGTGTATAGTATAAAAGGAGAAAACATTCAACCATAAAATTTTCACAGCAGAAACCTTCAACAGCTGCTTCCAATCTTGCTACTTCCCTTTAGAGTTGAATCCAGCTGGTCAAAGCTGTTATAAAATGTTGCGGTAACCAGTCTTGTACTGAAGCCCAGTACATCTCAAAACAACACAGAGACGATTTCTTGATCTGTACTGGTCAAATGTGTACTTATGGGACAGGGCCCTTTGTAGGCACTACAATCTTAAAGCCCAAGTGTAGTTTTGGGGATTTGTTTTTTATTTGAAAGCTTAATGCCCAAAGGCCATATCACACCAATAACAGATTCTGGATGTCTTTCATTTAGAAAAAAAATTAATTAATGAAAAATCTCGGGCGGGGGTCCCCCAAGATTTTTGACTATATTTTACATTATAGCGTAAGCGTCCTCAGCGTTGATAAGGTGTTAAGGTTATCCGAATTATACCTCACCAGAAAGAGCGAACTCTGCTCTTTGTGATGAGGTATAACTTTGATAACCTTAACACCTTATTAACCCGTTGGATGCTATAATGTAAAATATAGTAAAAAATCTCGGGGGTACCCCGAAAATTCTTGGGGGTCCCCCCCCCCAGATATTTCATTAATTAATTAAAAAAAATGAAAGACATTCAGAATCTGTTATTGGTGTGATATGACCTTTGGGCATAAAGCTTTCAAATAAAAAAAAATCCCCAACTAAACTTGGGCTTTAACTTGCTGGGAAATACAGATATCTTGGGCTGGAGTCTGAGAAGGATACATTTTGAAATCACATTATCTCCAACAAACTTATTTGATTGAAAAGGTTAGCATGTTCTCTGGGGTTCTGTGGAAGCTAGTCTTCTCTAAGGCCTAAAAAAAAATTGTTGTATTGGCGTAACCCGCCCGACCCTAAAAATATCCCCGACCCTACTTTCTTTTTTCTTTCTTTGTATTGCTATCGATAGTATCGATATCACATATCGTGCTAATTTTGATCAAATTGAAAACCGGAAGTGTTGTGGACGGAACAGTGATTTTCCCGCCATATGCGCAAGTACAATGCACTTTGTGCGCTTCTAGCCGCGCTAACTACATGTAGCTAGCGATGTCCGAGCTGTTTACCTCAACATGGCATCTTACGCAGTAAAGGTAATGGGCACACTTGGGCCAAAAATTATTTTCAGTGTCCTTCTCAACGTTGGCTTGAATGATATCATTGATGAACTATTGCAAGAAATAGCGGCTTCCGAACTGGCTGATTGTAGGCTTATAGTCCATAAAGTGAAAGCATTGGGTGCTGATGGTGGCCCATATAAAAAAGAAAGAAAGAAAAAAAACAACACCGCTCTACCGACCCTATTTTTCAGTGAGCCGTTACTGCAATACAACAATTTTTTCTTTTAGGCCTAAGGATGCAATGTACAGGGCTTCTGAAGCCTTCTGTATAAGCCTGTCATCCCATAGGGGCTAATAATAAAGTTTATAAACCTTTGATCTACTTCTTTATCATTCATGTTGTATTATCACAGTGATCTTTAGACCTTTAATTTACATTTTTGAAGCACATTGGTTATTATTATCACATCTTATTTTGATATGATGTTGACTTAGTGTCAACACTGTTAGATCCATGACTCCTGTATCTAAGTAAGGCAACTACACTGGGATGTGATTGGATGGGATTGAAAGGGGAGTGAATGTTACATGTATCCATGCTGACATAGTAGTAATAACATGGTAGCTATTATTGAACCGCTGTGTTCAAAACAATTGTTAAAACTAAACACGTTTTAAGAAAAGAAATTCCATGAAAACTTAAAGTGCCAGTGTTTTATTGTTTTAAGAGGAAGTAAACAATGAACAAATAGGCATCAGTGTTAAAATGTATTGTTTAGTACATACAATGAATTGAGTACTATCACCAAGTGATATTCCAATTTAAAGTATCTTGCCTTACTCTTAAATGCAGTATATAGTTTTCGTAAATGGTTAAAAAAATATTAAAAAAATCTTCTGTTATATTTTAGATAAAGATATATTTCCTTTAATGCCCTGAAAATCACACACTCTGAAATGTATGCTTTCATTGTTGAGAAATTAATAAAAGATTAATAAGTTGGGCGGGGTTTGCACCATTTTGCCATAGGGATTGTATGTGGGGACAGGGTACACCTCAAATATTTCCCTTAAAATATTTACAATTGCACCAGCTTCTGTACACGTATATATGTATGTTTTGAAAAAAAAAATGTATTCCAGATTTCAGGATGAGAAAGTACCATTTCATCGATTTTAAATTATTTTATTTTGAAATGAACTTTAATGATGTCATTTTGAGTATGTATGACTTCACTGTCAAGGGAAGCTAGTGAATTTCACTCCTGGGACCTGTAACACACTCAGCTGTAGGTACTGTGGCCTTGAAGAAACAAATAATTTATGAGCAAAATATGTGCTTGCCATTACCTGTTCAATCACCTCCTATAGACCTGTATGTTCTTGTTATCCAATAAGAAAAAAAATTGTAATTTGAAATTAACGATCCATGATCAGCTGGTCGTGAGGTCACTTATGTTAGAGCTGGTTGTGTGGCAGTGTTAGACCCTTTTCATACCAATGATGAGTCTGGGAAAATTGAATGTTAGTTACTTAGTTTATAAAAATGGTTTGGGGAATGTTTTATGAAAATGGTTGGGAAATGTTAGTTTATGAAAATGGTTTGGGGAATGTAAACTTGTGAATGGACACAATTGCTGAGGAAGAAAACAAATCACATTCACACTCAATTCAATGTGTGATCTCAAAATAATAACCACTAAGAGTTCATATTTATCACAATCATGGCTTTAAAGTGGTAGTGCATGTTTTCCAGGTATGAATTCATTTCAGAAAATAATCTCCATTGTTTGACAAAGTAAACTGTATAAAGATTTTTTTTACAACAAATCCAATGAAAAGTGAAAGGTGTCATTCACAATTTAGTTAATACATTTACAGTGCTACACCAGCACTAGTGCAGCAGTGAAACTTAGTTGATTTATGAGTAACACCATCTTTTCTTACAAGATTTATCATGAAGAATCTTTATTAATGTTTTTTCTTGTGTATACATTTTATTTATTTTATGATTGTTCCTTTTTTACCTATTTCATGAACTGTCTGGTGTCAGCAGTGTATACAGCATGTCACATGCAATTTTTTTACTTGTAGTTAAGGAAAATATTCAAAATAGATTGCTGGTAATTAAATGACTCTTTCTGTGAGCAAATGGATTTCTGAAAACTTACATTTAGGCCTACACAAAAAGTTGGGGGAACTGTTCACAACCAAAAGAATACTGTATTGAGAAGTGGTCTAGCTCAACTGGTTTGAGGAAAGGTTTTGCAATCCACTTTTGAACGGACCTGGCAAGTTGGACCATTTCACACCAAAAGAAACTCTGTCTTTACACCAGGCTTTGTGTACTGGTGTGAACAGTGTCTCAATATGGTCAACATGAAATCACAAAGGAGATGTAAATATTACATATCACTCGGCTTGAAATATGCTTGAAAATATATATCCACAGTACTGAGTACTCTCTTGGGGACAGTTGTACAATTGCTGTTACATTTCCGATCATACGAAAACAAGCTCTAAAAGAGTGGGGGGGGGGGGGTAGGTAGAAGTTGTTTTTTGAGGTGAATATCTTGTTCTTAAATAGTCTTTCAAAACAGGTAGTAAACATGTTTATGTTTGCTGGTGCCTTGATGATACTCTAAGCGAGTAATAATTGACACATTACTCTTTAGAATAAAGAATAAAATTGGTCTGAAGGGTGTGATTTTTTTTAAAGAGTGGAAAAGATTGATCGTGCGTCGTTTATTAGAACAATAAAGAGTACATTAACTCGTAATGTGCCAGAGGATTTAGGCCTCTATGGACTTCATGTGTATTATTTGGTGCAGATCTGCGACTTCGGCATGTTAAGAGTTAATCACTTGATCAGTTTTCACACATGTTTGCTACATGTAGGCCTACATCGTGTAACTACTGATCAGGTGTACTTTCCTACGATTGTTTTCTTCCAATTTTACTGTTAATAATGACACCTCCAGTGGCTCCAAACCATGTAGGCCTACATTTTGCAAATCACTTGTCTTCATCCTTTTTATGCCTTTATTGTTTAAAAAGTGTGATATCCACCTTAATCTGTTTCCTCCAATATTCTGAAAATCCCATTGAGATAGCACAGAGCACACCCGGTTTCCGTAGCCAATGGGTTAACGTGCAAGTGCGACCCCCCCCCCCATCCTTCATCCTTGTGTTGTGATTTGTGAAGCATCAAATCTATTGTCATACCATGTAGATGTCTAGTTTCTCATGCACATCTTAATCACATATTGTGCTCTTGTTTTTTAATCTGAGTGTCCACCAGTACTCATTTACCCCAAACACAATTATAATTTTTAACAATTCAATTTACCATTGTTAAAAAAACAGACTTTATATCTCACGTTGATGACAATCTTTAAATACTTTGTAAAACACACTTTGTAGAAAATGTCATATTTGTTTAGTTGTGATAACAAGGCATTGAACCGCACTCATTGATACAGGCGAACTGCAAAAACCCAGATAAAACGTGACAGAGATGTGTGTTTAATGAACCAACCACTTCAACAGCTGAACAGAAATAATTTTGATCTATGCCTTTCGTGTTTGTTTGGTAATTGACCAAGAGAAAAAAAAACTCCATGTATGTACTATGATGCAGTGGTGGAGTGGGTAGGGGGATACATGTATGAGGGGAGTTCACCCGGGGGGGGGGGGTGAGTAACCGGATTTGGTTCCGATGGGGGTGTGCTGCTGAAGTCGAAAAACCTGACCCTTTTTTAAGGGTCATTTTGGAGGAAAATGGTACCTGTAATTAAGGTTTTTTATTGAGAAAAATGACATTTTTGTGCATTTTAGCGATGACATAGGCGAAAATATCTAGTGTAAATCGTAAAATTTCAAAATCATGACCTATGTTTAAGGATTTTTTTCCTAGAAACCATACCCATATTAAAGGCTTTTTGACAAAAAAGTCACCTATTAGAGCGGCACCACTGCTGTTTACCTTTCTAGGCAACGTACCCCCCCCCCCCTCCGCCTCCCGGGAGTTCACCCTCCTAATCAGAATGTTTTAACTCTTCACATGCCAAAGAATTTGAACCTCTATGGACTTTATGTGTATTATTTGGTACAGATCTGGGACTTCGGCACGTTAAGAGTTAATTTTGTTGTTTAGCTGCTCACACTATTTTGCCTCAACGCAAGGCCTCCTCTCCTTGACCCCCCCCCATTCCCCTACCCCCGTACTTTTGCAACCCTGGTACCACCACTGCTGTGATAATTATGTAAGGCATATTAGAAGTTAATTATTAAGGAGAATATTTTCAATTTATACACAGTATATGATGTGCATGATGTGAGCACTCATTGTCGGTTGAATTCATGGGGAAAAACCTAATGAAAATTCAAGACTAATAGTGGATTTTGCAGGCCATGCAATAGCCCACTGTAGTATGCACTGTGTCGGTAGTATACACAGGTAGTGGTGCCTTGAAGGGACAAATAATTCATGAGCAACTGAGTTGCCCATCTATTTTGAGCATCAGTTCTATCTACCGAGTACTGTAGGTGGTGCAGCCGTAATTACACATGTATGAATGTGGATGCCTGCAGCAAACTTACCTTGTGCCAACACAGATGAGTCTTACTATAGTGCTGTAAGTGTGTGACCATCGTGGTTTAGTGGTTAGATTGGATCAAAAGGTTAGGGGATCAAGTCCCACTAGGTCTTATTTTACAGTATGTCATGGGTTCTGTATCTCTACGGTTCCACGACAGTTGTAAAAATTGGATCCAAATACTGTAAAACACTATATTTTCGCGACATGAAACTTTTGCGAATAGGAGCTAACGGCCATTTTGCGTCGACGAAACTTTCGCGAATCACCGACCTTGAAAAAAATAAAATATTGCGAAATTGCTGGGAAGAAGCATTTGGGTGTTTCATTTAATAAATTACTGCAACAATTTACAGAAAATATTTGTTTTTATGCCTCTTAAACACCGTTTCATCAAATGTAGCATTGCGACTGTCGTACATGTAAGTGACAGTGCACTAATACTTGTTGTGTATCTTGCTTGAGTTATGTGACTTGTCTAGTACACGGGCTTGTACTGGCAATCAAAAAAGTTGTGTATGCACAAACTTTTGCGTGCATTTTACTTTTGCGAATATAGACTCCACTGGAAATTCATGAAAGTTAAATGCTTGTGAAAATTTCTGGTTTTACAGTATTGCGTGGAATATAGTTTCATTAATTCTAAAAGTTGGCCTTTTTACCATTGCCATAATGTACATGTGTCAGGGTTATGGTGAGGCCGAACTTCTCCACCTAAGCAGTTTGCCGTTTAAGTTCCTTTTTTTTTGGGGGGGGGGTGAGGTAGGAGGCGATGTATTGACTGTAATATTCATTTTGTAAACCTTCAACTGTTAAAACCAATGTGATCAATCTTTTTGGACCCCATTCAGATCACCCCCTAAAACCTATTTCCAGAACAGATGTCGTGTGGTGAGAAACAGACAGATTTTTCAAAATGTTCCTAAGGTGGACTCAAACCATTCTTGAAACTGGTTTAGCAAGACCATATTACAATGTAGCATCTTCCAATCACAAATGGTTCAAAACCCTCTGGGGGTCAGCATAAACAGTGAACACAGATTTTCTGAAACCTGTTCATTCTGGAAAAACTTAATCATATCAAATCACAACAGATGTAAATAAATGGTGCAAATCGTTGTTTGATGGTTAAGCTCACGTTTAATCATAATTTGCTCACTAAGTTGAACAGGTTAAACCATACTGTTTTGAATATCAACACACTAAATTGCTTGTAACTTTCCACAGTAGATGGATCATGACATGAAGAAATTGATTAAGCATTATGGTGTGGGAAATGTCCAAGGATCCTCTAACACTACCAGATTTGTTCTGCATTGCTGATGAAAATGCAACATGTTGTTCCTCCTAGATTTCATTTGTGACCAGTTCAGAGAACTTGCCCAACCCCATTTTCAGAGACTTCTCTCGGTGTGAAGAGGGTTAAACTCCATGTGCGCGATTAGTGATGAGTGACGGGTCTTACTACTGTGTCAGTAAAATAATATGTTCAATTAAAATACAATGTAGAACTGTAAAACACTTTGTTTTCATCCCATTATCTTGACATCTCAGATTGTCCTGACGGAGGTCTACTTCGATGGCTTCTACCGGTCCTTCAGCGACACCCAACCTCTGAGTGACATCCATGATGGGGATAGCATCTATGCCGTAGAGACGCCTCACAACGCCCACAGCATGCTACAGAGCAGTCAGGTCATGCCTTTCCTCCATGTCCACTGTGGACGACCCGTCGAGGTCATCACCTTGGTGATTATAAACCAGCAAGGGACGGGCAGGTCGGGAAGAAGGTACGCAGCACCATTTTGTTTTGTTGAATACTTTTGTTTATTTTTGTTCTTGGACTTCACCCCAGAGGACAACTTTTCTGGGGATGACTCCGACCTGACAGCTCCCTCGAAGGACAATTCCCACTGGAGGACAGCTTCTCCGGAGGACCATCTCCCCAAATCTCCCCAAATCCCCCCCCCCCAGGACCACTCCCCCTGAAGACCACTTCCACAGAGGACAACTTACCCCCCTCCCACCCCCACCCTCAAGAAATACATATCTGAGAACAACTTCCTAGGAGGACAACATCACCAGAAGAGTTTTGACAATGTTTCAAGTTTAAACATAAGAGCTGTTTTCAGGGAGTTGTTCTCCGGGGGAGTTGTCCTTTGGGGGAGCCGCACTCTGGGTGAGATGTCCTCTGGAGATTTACCAGGTGGGAGTCGTTCCTGGGGGGGGGGGGGGCGGCAGGTGTCCTCAGAGAAAGTTGTCCTAATACACAGTATTGGCCCTGTTGAGCAGTAAAATCGTTCATCAAGACGTGAAGACCAAGTACCTTTAATCTCCTAATACGCCTGTTACACATTTTCAGGAATGAAGGATAATTCTGTCCTTTCAGATTCTGTGTGTTTCACCTTTTGTGAATGTAATCTTCAAGAATATATCACAAATTTTGTTAAATCCTTTCATCAGGGAATTGTAAAAGACTCTGTCTCATCTCTTTGCATTCATACTGCATTTACAAAATAATTGATGTTTGATCCTTTGCATATTTTAAAATCACTGAAAAACAAAAATTCTTTTATCTCATTGAAGACAATTTGATTTCAATAACACTCACTCTCCATAGACCTCAGCATAAGACATCTCATTCTTAGTCTCCATTGGGTTAAACAGAAATTTATGTATTTCTCAGTATATGTTCCCCTTTTCTTTGTTTCAGATAATTTAATTCACCATTATTAGCCCCAATTGTTCATAGATATTTAGCAAAGGTAGATACTTATGGTATGACATACATGTGGAAATTGATTGATATATTTATTTCTCTATTGTAGTTCATAACTTAATATCTCCCTGTATATGTTCCCCCGCCCCCCCCCCCCCAAAAAAAAAAAATGAAATGTCCAAACTACTCGTTGTTAAATGGGAAAGAAATACTACTTCTCCAAACAATGTTAATATTTTTGTTATTTTGCTTTGGTCAGGTTTGGTCAGCCCATGGCTATAGAAGTGGATCGATCGGTACTCAGCGAACAACTAACAATAGTCATCCTAAAGGCTATGGGATGTACTCATATAGACAAAGTTATGCAATCAGTAAGTACCATACTAAAGTGCATTTTTTTTTTTTCATTTGAAAGATTGCAACATCTTCTTATAGGTGATAAGGAGGGTGGTGGTACTCCTGTTGAAAAGAAGAATTGCAGCAGATGAAGAAAAAGAAGAGGAGGAGCAGAAGAAGAAGAGAAAAGAAGGAAGAAACAAAGAAGAAGACGATGTGGAGAAGAAGAAGGAAATAGAAGGACGAGAAGAAGAAGAAGAATAGTAGGAAAAGAAGAAAGTAGAGAAAGGATATGGATAAAGGAGGAGGAGGAGGAGTAGAAGAAGAAGAGAGGAAGAAGTAGAAGATGTGGAGAAAGAGCACACTTACAATAGATCTTGATATTTGCAGTGAATTCAAACGAAGTCCTTAGTATCAGGTGAAACTGATCTTAGACTGAAAGATATTTTTCAAGATCCCTATTGTGAAAGTGTTGTCAGTAAAACAATTTCCAACTGAAAATCTCTACAGAACCCAAATTTGTCATATGGCTTTGTATGTGATCAATTTTTATCACAGTCAATTTTACTTTAATTCATTGCAACAAACACATACTGATTTCTCTTCAAAGTAGGGAAAATCACAGTGCAGGCAGTCTTGTATTGATTTCAGTTGGGAAATCCATTTTTGTTCCAAACTTTCTCTTGACTCATCTCTAACGACTCACTAACGTGCATCATATGTTGAGCAATTGTGGTGTGGTTAGTGATGTTCAGCACTCACGTGGATATCAGGCCAAGTCATGGTGCAGACTCTGGGGCTCCTGGGCCTGAAGCCCCCTTCCCAACCTTTCAGGCCTGGGGATCAGGCCAAGTCATGGTGCAGACTCTGGGGCTCCTGAGCCTGAAGACCCCCCCCCCTCCCAACCTTTCAGGCCTAGGGATCAGGCCAAGTCATGGTGCAGACTCTGGGGCTCCTGGGCTTGAAGCCCCCCTCCCCAACCTTTCAGGCCTGGGGAAAAGTGTCTCTCATTATGTTTTCAGTACTGATATTTACAGTGTTGATTTGAATCATGTCTCATGACAATGTTTAGTGTTAACAAGGTAGAGTGAAGTGGAGTGCCCTTATTCCCTTTTTGTGCTGTATCATGAGCCAAAATCAATATTGGAGTCGAGTCTGCAGATAAAAATAAAACCTTGCCATTCATTTTACATGGGGACTTGACGCTGTGTCCGAGTCCCGAGTCCATTAACTCACTGGAGACAAGTACAAGATATCTAGTGCTAGGGTCTCTAATGAATGCGTGTTATAGTGAAATCAAATCATCTCCAATGGATTAAATTGGACTTTAGTCCGGACTCGACTGGGTCCATATCCCATCTGGAGTCTGACATCGCAGAGCCTTTTAAAATCCGGTCCAATCGGGTCTGGTCGGGTGCAAAGTATCAGGGCAGTAGAGGCGCCTCATGATAAAGTTTGAACATGCAAATGTGATCATTACATCATTACTCATGAGAAACCACTGATATATAAAAGCTTTCCTTAACTTTTGATGTAACCTGAAGCTAAGTTACAGACAGCTATGAGTTTCATTCGATTTTGCTTGAATACTTGTAGGATTTTGTGGTCAGTGTAGCAAGAAAAGATGTGTGCAATTCTCAGAAAATCCTGGGATTGTTGGACCTGAAGGTAATGTTCCAGTCTGACAGAGAATGTTAAAGTTGTTAAAGTCCTGTTGGAATGTCAGATTTTGTGGCCAGTGACGTGTAGTTTGCAAAATAAGTTGTCTGTGATTCTCAGAAAACCTTAAAAAAACGACACAGGACGATTGTTGGACCTGAAGGTACAGTCAGAGCTCGGCTGAATCTGGAAAGAATGTGTAAAAGTTGTCAAAACCTTATCTGACTTGGTCAGGGTTTGGGTCCGGATCCGAGACCTAATATAGCACCACCCACTCCTTTGTAGGATACCTGGCTATGCCCCTGATCAGACCTAATTCTGTGTGGCGCGGCTTGAGTCACGTGCCTGTAGATTCTCCACTGGATAAGCCCGGTTCTACAACAGCTTCATTCACCTATCGTTCAATCACTTACTGACAAATGAGGAAAGGAAATCACTCCTCTCCTTTGGTAAAACAAAGTATATATAGCCTTAAAGGAACCGAGTACCCTTCTTTGTTCTTCTTTGCTTTTGTTTTTTGCTCTTCTTGTTTTGTTGTTTTGTTATGTTCTGTGTGGTTTTG